>VUQI01039372.1:8123-18237 GCA_015106735.1 Paratilapia polleni | reverse complement strand
GCTGCTTCCAGCAGGATAACACACCATGTCACAAAGCTCAAATCATCTCAAACTGGTTTCTTGAACATGACAATAAGTTCACTGTACTCAAATGGCCTCCACAGTCACCAGATCTCAGTCCAACAGAGCACCTTTGGGATGTGGTGGAACAGGAGATTCACATCATGGATGTGCAGCTGAGAAATCTGCAGCAACTTTGTGATGTTATTATCTCAATATGGACCAAAATCTCTGAGGAATGTTTCCAGCACCTTGTTGAATCTATGCCATGAAGAATTAAGACAGTTCTAAAGGCAAAAAGTGGTTCAACCTGGTACTAGAAAGGTATACCTAAGAAAGTGGCCAGTGAGTATAGATATATAGATTAAAGATCACCGGCTACCATAAAATCAGTCTTTTTTAAACTCATAATTACACTGCTGCAATGTTTACTTAGGCTTCTTTTTCTTTTAGACAAGAGAGAGTCATAAATGAGAAGGTAGCTCCTACTCATATCTGGATGCTCAGTCTGTGTATTCAGGGTACTACATTCCTCAGTTCAGTATTTCCCTTCCCTGGTTATTTTATCTGTGCAATAAAGTGAAAACAGTATCATGTTAACATATATTAATTAAGCAGGAGAACATGTGTTTTAAGTCCCCGTTATGTGCCATGTAAGGCTGGGGAACATTAGCTCATGGGACCAAAGAAATTGCCCCAGTGAACATGAAGAACGGCTGGTTAGCTTATGCCACATTTATGTCATGTTGTTTAAACCAAGCAGCCTCTGGTTTGTAATTCAAACTCAGATATAGCAGGACTTTGTAACATAGATCATATCTTCCATGTGCTTAAAAAAAACCGATATAAATGTTGACAAACTGCAGCTGTGCTCTGCTTGTTTCTGGTTAAGCTACAGCTGCAAATATTTTTTCTTATGTAACACAGAGAGTGGAAAATTCAGGCTCTTTATCTGGTGTGACTATGAGGTTAGCACTAGCCACCTTATAACACTCCAACCAGTCACCATTTCACAGAAGGTAATGTGAAGAGTTGTCTGTTTTTTGTTTGTTTGTAGATAAAAACAAACAGTACAATTGATAGTTGGTAGGTGAATTCTGTTACCTTTGGACCCCTAACCATCTAACCAGCTGTTGACAAAGAGACCAATATGAGAGTTGCAACAATCTTCTCATCTGACTCCCAGCTGGAATTTCTCACACTGTCAGACTAGTCCTGTACGTTACAGCAAAGTGGATTTAGCTTTTACAAACAGTATGTAACCCATAATGTAAACATTTACAGTAAAGCTCCATTTGAGGCCGTAAACATGTTCCTTTGTAGCAACACGTGGCCTGTTGTGATATTTCTAATGAGGCAGTAAAGAGGAGGAAAGTTTCCATTTGACAGTAGTTGTGCCAGCACTTCACTCACCAGCATCCCCACCCTCTTTTGTTTCTGCAACTGTGCATAGGAGTGTAAAACTCACTATAAAGAGGGTTGATGGGAAGGGGTCAAAAGGCACGAAGGGCAGGTAAGAGCTTCTCTATATAAAGGCTTTGCCCTTGTGACCCCCTCCTGTTTGTGCACCGTCACCCCACCCAAACCAAGCCGGCCATTTTCTCTCCCACCAACATCATCCGCTGTGGTAGATGGTGCTGCACTTTACTTTATATCTGGACTGTATACAAACAGCCTGTCATGTTACACTATCTGAAACTCTGCTGTGGATTTTAATCTTTCTGTATTTACATGGCAGTAGGCCGAAGAATACAGTGACTGTAATGGTATAAAGTAAAGTGTTCACCTTTAAGCCTGCTTACTTAGGAAGTGTAACTAGTGTTGATGGCCTTTGTTGTTCCTCCCAATGCCAGGCATGCTTGGTGTAACAGCAGGGGTTGATTACTGCAGTGATTGTTAACCAAGGGTACAAGTACCCCAAAGGGTACTTTTTTACTAATCTTAACAAAAACCAGACACAAAAAAAGAAAGAAATTACAATTTAAGTTAACAATTTAGTGGTCCTGAAAATGTTTAAGGAGAAAAGTTAATAATAAAACTAAAGGTAATGGTCAAAAGTTTAAATGGCTAGCTAAAAAAAATTGCTTTAATAATTGTTAGAAAATAGTATGGATAAAATGGTGAAACTTTGGGTATGACTAAAATATGGTTAAGCAGTTGAAATTATTATCTTAAAGTATGGATTTACATTTTAAATGGCTAGATAAAAATATAATAATAAGAGAGAGATAAGAGAATAAGAATTATTAATTAAAAGTATGGTTAGCAGTTAAAATTGTTAGCTAAATGTATGTATTTACAGTTAAAATAGCTAGATTAAAGTTCATGTTTAGCTAACGGTATGGATAAACTAGCACAGTGTCTGGCTTGACATGATAAACAGTTGAAATTGATCACTAAACATAATAAATAGCTGTTAAATTGAGTATTACCTAAAATTATGACTAAAAGGTTAGAAATTATTAGGCAAATGTGTGGCTAGCTTTAGAAATCATTAGCTAAAGGTATAGATTTACAGTTAAAACTGTAAATCTATACTAAATTAGTAATTTGGTAATTAAAAATTATTAAAATGGTTATTTAAGTTCAGATAAACTAGCTTAGCTTTTAGCTGAACATGATAAACCGCTAAACTTGTCACTAAACATAATAAATAGCTGTTAAATGGAGTATTAGCTAAAAGTAGTGGAAGAATGGTTTAAAGACTAAGCCAGTTCACTATGACTGATAAAAAGCAAGGTGTTTGAAATTGCTCAAAGTAAATGCTAAACTCAGAGTAGTCCAATTTAAAATTAGAGTTGTTGATGATGAAGGGGTTTTGAGTCCATCTTACAGGCATTCAGGGTAAATCAGGTAAAAAAAAAAAAAAGGTGTGACCACTGGATTACTATAGGAACATTTCTTGGATCACATATCTGCCCACATCCTGACCCTTTATGTCCTTACTCTAGACCGTGAACATATCACTACTATACACAATATTTTGTGTTTCCAACACGACCTACAGCATGTTCTTCACTCTGTAGTAAAGAGCTCAAATTGTGCTGTGGGAAAGTGGTGGTGCTTTGTATTCCACGTGATCTTTGGCCCTAAAACGCTAAAACAAAAACATTCTGCTGTTTACTCTCCTTTAAAAGGACCATACCAGTAGTTTTACATGTTTTAACAATAAATTGTGTGTGGGTCACAGAAAACATTTCACAAAGCATAAGAAACATTTTAATATACTGATTTCAAGCAACGGGCAGCCATTGATTCCTTTTATTTAGTGTGAACATTTTCTTATAGAAATCAGAATACTTCCTTGAGGATATCTAATCTATTACAGTAGACATTTACTTTTTTATGTTGGTTGTAAGAAAACACAAAAGAGAGTGACACCTACTTAACCCAGTTATCTGTTTACAAGGAATCATCATACATAGTTTCCACCAGACCATTTTCTCTTTTTTTTTAAAAAATCACAATATTTCTTAAACAACTGAGAAATTGATTGACTTGTTTCCTAAATTATTGCCTAAAAAAATGAATGCTGATCAACAGCTGAATATAATGTGTCAACTTTCTCGCATTTAAGCTCTCAGAAAGTAGATTTTCATAATATAATGAAATAAAGAGAAACCAGTGGCTGTCTGAAAGATTGGAAATAAATCAATAAAATCCTGTTTAAGTAAGTGATTTATACACAATTTGTTGGTAATGGGGTAAAATATGCAAAATCACTGGTACCTTTAATCCACTGACCCATCTCCTTTTTGACTCATAGGCTCATAATCTATGAGTGCTGTACTGAAGTTTTTTTTGTTTTTGTTTTTTTTACATGTACAGCAGCAGTTAATTGAAAAAACTGCCAGCATGTAACTGGAATGATTAATGGAGGATATTGGCTGCAGAGGATCCATTTGACTCAAATAAAATAGTATTTACAAATGGCTTTATGCACATTTAGGTAGTGCACTTGCTGGAGAAATTAAAACACTGTTCTATTTAAACATTTCTGGGAAACAGGAGCTCATCTCCTGAGATTTTCTAAGGTGTTTCTCTTTCCTATTTCTGTACAGATTCATGATAAAGAGAGCCCAGGGCAGAAACCGGTTTGGAATGAAGAACTTCAAGAAGAGATGGTTTCGCCTCACTAACCATGAGTTCACCTATCACAGAACGAAAGGTAAGCTCTCAGGATCTGCTTACAGTTGCGTTGTTTCCTCGTCTGTTTTATTTGCGTGTGTTTGTGAATCAGCAGAAGGGTGGGAAGATGGGACAGAATTTGATTAGTGTATACATTTAGTCTGCACACTCATCATTTAACACATGTGGATATTAGGTTACTGAGCAGGCAAACAAGCGCAAGCCAGAACATTTATATAAGCTGTTTTGAAATTCCTTAAATGCAAATTCTGTGCAGGTTCTAGTATGTAGTGTGTTCAAATACCCTCGAATTATATTTCCTGTTGTTGGTGGATGCAGTTATCACACAAATCAGTACACAAGGAAAAAAGATGAGTTGTTCACACCTGCAAAAAAAAAAAGATCCTGGAAAATGTAGATCTCCAGAAAAATACATACCTTTGCATTTACTCTACTGGTGCCCTACATTGTTCAATAATTAAACAGGTTTGGTTGTGGAGACATACATAGACAGATATGTAGCTAAGTGATGAAACCAACATATCTATGCGTCCTTGGCATTTCTCCATGTCACAACATCCCACCATCTTGTTTTTTGTTTTTCTTTTTTTGTGAATTAAGGTGGAATAAACCAGCTATGCTTTCTGATATGTTTCAGATTAAGTCTTCTATATATCTGATTTTTAAATTGTTACATTGTTGCAAGTGATCATCATAAACAGATGAGAAGACATAAGCTTACAATTTGTGATTAAAGCTCATTTAAACAATGGACATACGTGTAAAATGTAAAAAATGTAATATCTGGAAAATGGTAGCCAATCAACTATCAAAATCCATAAAACAAGACACGGAAAAAAAATCCCTAAGAAGATAAGAAAATTTTCTCTGTCTGAAAACTTGTTGATTAGTGGTACTTTTAATGGAGACAATTTGCCAAAAAGCAGAAAAACTAAAATCACAAATGCTAATTTAGGTTAAAAAAAAAATAAATAAAAAAAACTTCCACAGCTAACTCAATGAATTCTGTTTACATACAGGAAAGCCCAAATAATGGGACCATTAAAGAAAGACATAACAATCCCTTAATGTTTTCCATGTTGCACATTAGTATATTTTGCTTACACTAAGAACAATAGACAATCACTCAGTTGTTTGCAAATGTGATACTCTGATGTCTTTAAAGCTGATGATATTTTTGATTAACTCTAGCCTTTTTGTTTTCCATGTCTGATGTTGTTCCTGTTACCTCCAGGTGAGGGAGCTCTTTGCAGCATTCCCATAGAGAACATTCTGGCTGTAGAGAGGCTGGAGGAGGAGTCTTTCAAAATGAAAAATGTAAGGGCCCCACTCTTCCCCTATGAGCCCCTATGAAATATTTGACAGTTTGAGCATTTGGGCCCAAATCTCTCCTACAAGTATTTAGTTTCTTTCCCAACTTGCTGTCCTTTTTTCCTTTCCTTCAGATGTTCCAGGTTATTCAGCCAGAGCGGGCACTCTACATCCAGGCCAACAACTGTGTCGAGGCACGCGACTGGATCGACATCCTGACCAAAGTCAGCCAATGCAACCGCAAACGCCTGAGCACCTACCATCCTTCAGCCTACCTCAACGGCCACTGGCTGTGCTGCAAACTCTCAGCAGACACAGCTCCTGGGTGTACGCCCTGCACTGGGTACATAAAGTTGTTAACATCTATCCAGCATCACATTCCTGTGCTTTGTTTCCACTCTATCTCATTTCCTGCATGCATCATTTTTCAGCGGCCTCCCTGCAAACATCCAGCTGGATGTAGATGGAGACAGAGAGACTGAGAGGATTTATTCCCTGTTCAGCACATACATGACCAAACTGATCAAGATGCAAGGTCAGACACTGAATACGGTTATCTTTTTTGCAATTACTCATTTCCCACATTTTTTTTATTTTATTTTTTTTCACATTTTGTTCTGTCTTTCACTCTACTGCAGAGGCCTGTGGCAGTAAGTCGGTATATGACGGGCCCGAACAGGAGGAGTACTCCACCTTTGTCATAGACGACCCCCAGGAGACCTACAAAACCCTGAAGCAGATCATTTCAGCCGTGCAGACGCTGGAACAGCAGCACACCAAGTACAAACGGGACAAGTTCAAGAAGACAAAGATAGGCAGCCAGTATGTGCACTGTTGTTTATTTATGCTTGTAGCTCAGATTATGTTATGAAATACATTCATTGTATTTGTTACACAGTGGAGGCTCTAGTTCAGTACAGAGCAATGTCCTTTGTGGGTCAGCCAGTGGTGCAGCTGTACAGTCTACAGTTACAATTAAGTCAGCTTCAATAACTACTCTGAGCCATCACCTGGAGTTTCACTACAGTTTAGTCACATTGTTTTTGTCTTTTCGTCCTCAGGGAGCATCCGATTGGAGACAAGAGTTTTCAGTGCTACATCCGTCAGCAGTCTGAGAGCTCCACCTACTCCATCTAGCCATGGCCCTGGATCCGGTTTCTATGATGCTCAGAACCAGCATATTTTTTCTTTATGCAGAAAAATCCATCTAAACAAAGCTCTTTGTCTGGTATTGAGTTTTAAACCTTTTTCCCCTACAATAATAATAATTATTTCTACAAGCAAAGATGACTGTTTGGCAGCAGCTATCCCCTGATTTGTCCGGTTTTAAAAAAATAAAAGTTTTAAGACTCGTTGCCAAACTCGAAGAGCCGGGTATATGGACTTTCTGCAGTGTCTCAAAGTGCATCGCTCCAAATTCGGAGAAACGGACCTCATACCTGGAAGAGAGGACAAAAAAAGGAACAGTTGTGGAGGAAAGGAGGGATATGAGTGAAGAGATGATCACACCACTCACCTGTTTGTGTCTCCTTTCTGTGAAGTGACGAGAGAACAAACGTTTTCACTGGACAGTTTTGACAGTGACCAGCACGCACTTTAATCACCTCCAAATCTTCAGATGAACAAGCCTCGCAGCACACTTTCAAAAAGCAACTTTTATCTCTTTGATTTGTGTGTAGTTGTTTTAAACGTTGTTGAAATGTTCCATTTTATTTTGCATCTGACAGACCAAACTCTAGACAGAAGGAAGGACTGTAACTTCTCCCCTCTGCGGGTGACGTTGTCCCTGTGTACCTTTTCACTTTCTAGCTTTGCCCCCAGCCTCCTCAGGAAGAAGATCGAGGAGACCCACAAAGGGATTGTCGGGACCAATTGACAAGTGGCTTCTTTTAAGCTATCAAAACTCACTCCACGCACAATTTCAACAGATGTTTTTGAAGCTTTGTTCTGTTGTTGTGGGATATCGTACCCCTGTGTAAGGAATACTGTGGCATCTTTTTGCCTACTTACACAGAGTAAGCTGTTTAAAGGTATGTCACCTATCATGGATTAGTTTATGGGTATCAGTCTCAAAACCAGGAAATTAAATTATGTCCATTACTAGATGCAGGAAATGTGCACATGAAAAAGTGCTGATTTTTTTTTTTTCAGGTAGAGCCATACAGTCTAGTGGACTACATTATATCGACAGAGGCCTACATACACAAGGAAGGCAAACTCTGAATATAACGCAGTCCAGTACAAAAACTGGCTTTACAGACATAGTAGTAATCGTGGCAGAACAGCTGTATGGATTGCATGAGACTGTACAGTTTTCACCACTAACTAATTTCATCATCCCCAAAGCTTTATGGCTCTAGAGCCCACTTTAACCCAGCTGAAAGTCTAACCTTGATTGACATGCACATACTGTCCATTTATGGTGGATAAATATTAGTAATGCCAGAAAAGCAGCTTAAGTGATAATGCAACTGTTTAAAGATCACAATTCAATTAAAATAGCCAATCTACCCCTTCAACTATCACAAAGCAGACCATTAATTAACGAGGATGTTTTTTAGATACTCTTCTAAATAATGAATCACCATACTAACATTTTAACCTGTCTTATTTTATAGTTGTGAAATGGATAGTGTGTGACTGCTTGTATTGCCTCTTTGGCTGCCTGATAATGTGGTTCTTCTGTTCTGTGAGTTAGCCTCTTACTTCAGCCCGCCCTGTAGTTTGAAACCTATTTATATGCATTCCACTGAAAAGCTACCTGCTGTGAAGCACCTCAGAATCTATTGAAGGTACAGGATTTATTGTTGTTAGCCAGCTGTGTTGTGTCGTCCCATGCTTTCCAAAGGCAACCACTCTCTTTGACATTTTTACTCAGCCAGTGCATGTGAAGTATAGACAGCAGCCTCTGCAGGCGACTACAAACCACAAAACGTTTGTATTTTCTGAATCTAAGTATGTGTTTATGTAGCCTCATGGGTGTTCCTCGTGATCACAGGATCCCAAACAGTGCCAGTCATCACTTTTCTAAAATTCACTTTTTGGAAAAAAAAAAGAAAAAGAAAATCATTGTTAAGATATGTTTTTTTTTTTTAAATATATCAAAACCTGTACTGTTTTTAAAACAGCAGTGACATGTTTTTTTTTTTGTCTGATATGTTGAACTGCAAAGGAAGCTTCTCAACAATTTGACTCTGTTTTCTATCTTGTCATACAGAAATCTTGCTGTGGATCTGAGCTGAATGACTGAGCTGAATGAGGTGTGTGTGTGTGTTGTGGGTGTGTGCTTGTTTTTGTCAGTGTGGATATGAGTGACTGACATGATGGGTTGTATTGCCAATTGATTGAACAGTGTTACAGGTCAGGAAAGGCAGTGTTCAACCACTGCCTGTAATTATACTGAAGACACTGTTACTCCACTATATACTGACATAGTGTATCCCCTCTTTCCTCACACAACCACTCTTCCTTTTCAAGAAAATTTTTGCCAATATATTCTCCCCAAATATTTTATGTACAGTAAAAACATTGATAAAACATTAAGAGAGCAGCCTGGCTTTAACCTCTTTGGTGAGTGTTTTTTTTTTTCCACCAGTTACTAACTCTCCTCAGGTTTATGAAACTCATATTTATTATAACTTTCATTAAAACCTTCCCAGAATTTCCAGCTAAGTTGGTTTGGGGATGGCAGTTACAGTAATGACAACTCCTCCAGCCCCGAAACCCACAAAGGAATGAATTATGCAATAACGGTGTTTCAGCATGCAATAATATTAACAAGCCCTCGATACGCCTGTCAAATGATCACAAATTAACAATGCACATCTGCTGATCTTTTGCAGCCAGATGCCGCTTCAGATAAACACATATTATAAAAGGGAGAACAGTGTATTTTGTACAGATATTTTAAAAGTATTAAAATAAGCCTGTCATTTGTGTACATAAAACAGTTGAATGAATGGTGAAAATGTGATGTGTTTTTTTCCCTGAGTAACTAAATGAACCCAATATTAATGCAAATCTGGTGTCTGTGTCATTTGTTACATATCAATAACATGTGCTGTACAAACTCACATCAACAGCTTCACTTTATTTGAGTTAGAATATAAGATGATCTCTTAACCCCTCAACATGTAACCACTAACATTTATTGGGTGGGCCCTGGACTTTACTAAAGTACAAGTTTAATGTAGTTTATGTACACTCACCAGACACCTTGCTATTACTGGTTTGGACCCCCTTTTACCTTCAATACCACCTTAATTCTTCATGGCATAAATTCAACAAGGTGCTGGAAACATTCCTCAGAGATTTTGGTCCACATTGACATGACAGCATCACACAGTTGCTGCAGATTTGTTGGCTGCATATCTATGGTGGGGTGTTATGTTGTTTGATACAGCCATCAAAAGATGGGTACACTGTGGTCATAGAGGGATGGACATGGTCAGCACCACATGTTGTGCTTTCAGAGATGCTCTTCTGTATACCTTGGTTGTAATGAGTGGTTATTTGAGTTACTGTTGCCTTCCTGTCAGCTTGAAGCAGTCTCCTTTGACCTCTGGCATCAACAAGGCATTTTCACCCAGAGAACTGCTGCTCACTGGATATTTTCTCTTTTTCAGACCATTCTCTGTAAACCCTAGAGATGGTT
>VUQI01039370.1:2213-14050 GCA_015106735.1 Paratilapia polleni | reverse complement strand
TGATTATATCTGTGAGGTGTGTTTCTATGAGAAATGTGGAGAATGACGAGGATCTGGCTGGTTTTGAAGTTGCATGAAGAAAAAATATATTTATCTGTGATTTTGTGGGTAGTTTTCTTTTATGCTTTCTTAATTATAATATTTATAAACATTTACAGCATATCCATGCACAGACCTAAGGTAAAGTACCTCATAGAACCCACATTAAACAATAACCTGATGTCTCTTTGATACTAAATACTTGTGATAAATACCTTAAAGTGTTTCAGTGAATGTGTATGTGAAGTTTTTTGATATTTTCTTGATGCTTCAGTGTAAAAACATTGGAAAGTTTGAGCTCACTGTTTCTCACTCTCTGTTAATAAAGTACAATTTAAATATTTTCTATGTCTGGCTTTGTACATGTGCATGTGCAGTGATTTGTGTATTCCTAGTTCATTTTCACTGTTTTTAGTTATTGTGCAGTTATGGTGACAGACTGTCCTCCCTCCACTTGTTAATTAAAAATTAATTTAACTACTAGAAACATCTTTGTTTTTGGTTAGTTTTTTTTTTTTTCCAAAACCTCTATAAATCTCACAATAATGTGAAAAATTGAACTCTTTTGGTCACAACAATTCAAATTTGACATTATGACAGCTCTAAACAGCAGGAAGGGTTAACCAACAAAATTAGTGGTGTGATGGTTTGGATGCACTGAAGGGCTTTGGATGATGTTTCAGTCTCCTGGATATTTGTGGAGCAGATGAAGGACATCACTGAGCTGCAAATGAAACAGAGAATCCTGATAAGTGCGTCATGTTCTTTGTAGTTCTTCATTGTGCAATATGGCTGTACAGTATTTTATCTCTATATGTCCGATTCCACATTTTAACAAAAACTAAAGAGACAGTATTGATGACTTTTAAACAGGGTGATGATACATAAGTGTTTCAGCTCTGCATGTTTTTGGACCAAAAAAAGGGAGATATATGGGATTATTTCCTCCTCCACACAGGTACAGAGGTCTGCCTGGGGGGGGCCACACCTCTTAAGCAAGGTCCATAAGGTACACTTGACTTTATACACTCTTTGTAGAGACTCAAGCACACAAAGCAGAATTTCACTTTACACTGAGCGCAGACGATGCTTTTACAATAAGCTCTACTGTGCTCTAAGAGGAAACCACAGGTGGCACAGGCATGGATGGAGGGGCAGCCAGTGAACCCCCACACATCCTTAAAGGTGATATCCGGGCAGGTTCTCAGTGTTTCTAGCTGCTGATTTCTGCAGCCAGCATTTCCACAGTCATCTGAGCTTGGAGTT
Source organism: Paratilapia polleni (assembly GCA_015106735.1). NCBI lineage: Eukaryota > Metazoa > Chordata > Actinopteri > Cichliformes > Cichlidae > Paratilapia > Paratilapia polleni. The sequence goes on along the minus strand of VUQI01039370.1, from coordinate 12,745 downwards.
GGATTCTTCCATTCCCTCAAACACTGCCAGCAGAAAATATAAGCCCACCTTTTCTCGGCTGTGCACACCGGGCATCTCACACTAAGGTTCTCTGGGTTGGACCTCACCACAGAAGATCTACAGCTGGGACACTGTTAAGCGGTGTTACATGAAACATAGTTTAATTTGAATTCACGCATGTTTTTGTATATGCAACAAATTCTAGTGGCAAATGTATGCAATTATATTTGTGCCTTAATCCTAAACACCCGATGGGACATTTCCACATAAATAATTCTGCTCAGTAATTAGTTTTTTTGCATGTTTGCCATCCTCTATCACCCAGTTTTACTAATTTGCTTTATGTCAAAATCTTTCATGTATGCACTCTCAACAAGCCCTACATTAATACCACCTCTTTTTGTTCATCAAACTGTTAATACAATCTGCATTGTATTTTCAGCTTACTCTACTCTTAATGATTACATTCAGCTTGCGGTTATAAGCTATGGTTAGTGAAATGCCTCATCTACTTATCCATTACTATTGGCTTTCTATTTCAAAAATGTATCCACTATTTTTAGTCATTACTGTAAGTAACAGCTATTCCTTATGTCTGTCACACCTTCAACAGCCTATCAATTATGGTTAACTAACAATGTCTTTGTTCATCCATATTTTAGCAAATTTCAGTTATTAGCCATACTTTCAGTGTGCTATTATAACCTTTTTTTCCCCACTTTTTGACCACTACTCATCTATTACATGCATTCATGCTTTTATTTTGGCTGTCTACTTCTACTGCTTATCTATTACTTGAACTGCTTAATTAAACTATTATTTCTGTTTTCTCAGATCAGTTTAATTAATATTTGCATGTACTCCCTGGCTCCTGCAGAAGTACAGCCTGTGGTACTTGTGAATACAACAGGGGCCTAAGAAGCACAGCACTTGTGGGGGTATCTGGGCCTGCTCTCCTGTTGCTAGCGGGATGGGTAAGCTGCTACCCAACTGACAGAAAAAAAAAAGTTGTCTATGTCAAGTATAGTCAAGTCACGTCACAGTTTAATAGATAGATGTTTGCTACCTACAAGATAGCTGGTTTGCAAACTAATAGATGATCATCTAACTTGCAAGCAACACGTTTTAAACTTCATAAAACTGTAAATCTATTTACATGTAAATGATTCTTCTGTGTGAAAATTGGATATTTTCCACAAAGGACACAAATACAAAGCCATACAGTGTAATATATAAATAACAGTTTGTAATGAGGGAAACTTACTGATTTGACATCAATCAGATCCTTTGCAACATTGCAAGAGAGTTTCCTTTCAAAGTACTCCATTTCTTTGGGTGTTAGCAGAGCCATCTTACAAACCTCATCGTATGACCACTCAGCGTCACAGTCAGTTCGCCCACAGACAAACCTCCACTTGCCCTTTTTAGGAAAGAAAATATGTGGTTAAAAACCCACCCTGAAATACCAATAAACCTTAGAGCTGTAGCCTAACAACTGATTTCCCTTAACTCTAAATATTTACTGTTTCAACTCCAAGCAGGATCACTTTAATATAAAATATGAAGTATTACCCATGGTTCATTTCTTTTCCCTACATTTTATAGTTTGTTTTCTCAGTTTGGCAGATCTGCAAAGACATTCATTCAACAGTAGCATACCTGGTCCAACAAACGGCGACACCACACTTATAATAAAAATACCTCAATTAGAGTCGTAATACCATAACTGGTAACTAATAGTACTGAAGATCACTTCAGTAAATTTGAATTAAAGTGTTAATCTTCGGGTACTTACAGTCCAAATCATCATCTGCATCGATGAACGTCAGCGTGGCGTCCTCAGGGTCGTAACACTTCCCCTGTTCATTTACTTGTTGCTGAGAATCGTTCTCCTCATCAATCAAATCACTTTTCTTCTGTTCATTTGCTGAGTTGCTGCTTGATGGTTGTGAATCATTCTTCTTATGCTCAGTTGTGAAATTGTTGCTGTATTCTTGGGAGACATTTCTCTTTTGTTCTCTTGTCAAATTGCCTCTGGTTTGCTGAGATTCACCCTGTTTCTGTTCACCTGTCAAACTGTTGCTCAGGCTTCCAGAGTTGCTTTTGTTCTGCTCAGCTGAAAAATTGCTCACAATCAGTTGTCCAGAATCATTTTTATGCTGTTGAGTGACCAAATTGTTCCTCAGTTGTGGAGAATCACTTGTCTTCTGTTCTGTTGCCAAACTGCCTTTCAGTTGCACAGAATAATTGCTCTTAGTCTCAGGTGCCAAACTAAGTTTTCCATAATTATCTCCCTGTTCAGTTATCAAATTGTTGCTCCTCTGCTCAAAATTACTGCTTTTCTTCTTGCTGAGGAGTTGTCGAGAATCATTTTTGTTCTCCTGAATTGCGCGATTGTTGCCCAGTTGCTGAAATTCACTGTTCTCTTTTTCAGTTTTCAAGTCAGTGTTTAGTAGTTCACAATCGCTCCTCTTTTCTTCATTTGCCAAATTGTTGCACGGTTGTTGTGCCGTTGGCTCAGTTGACAGGTTGTGTCGTAGTTGTCCTAAATAAGTTCTCCTCTATTCAGTTGCCAAACTCAGCTGTCTTTTAGAACGATTTATTCTCCGTTTCCTGGTCGAACTCCTCTGCTGACTAGAATCTCTGCTCTTCTGTTCAGTGGCCAATTTGTTGCCCAGCTGCCCAGAGTCACTCAGCTTGTCATCAGTTACAAAATTGCTGCTCCATTGTCTAAAGTCATAACCGTCACCCAGTTGTCCAGAGTGTCTTTTCTTGTGTCCAGCTGCCAAACTCCTCAGTTGTCTCGAATTGCTCTTTTTAGTTTTCAACTTGCTGCTACTTTGCTGAGAGAAACTTTCTACATTAGCCTTAATTTTTCCAGAATAAATCTTCCTCTGTTCAGTTTTGCTGAGCTCACTTCTTCTTTTGCTCCGTGGTCAGCTTGGAGCCCATCCTGACACTGAGTATTCACTCTCTCTTAAAAAATAAGAACACAGAGTAATGAATGAAGTTCTAATCATTATAATCACTTTTTGCTTGGCATCCACTGCCTAACCTCTCAGCTAACCTTGGGCAGAGTTATTCCATAATAGTAATATAACAATAATTCATTAATAATTTAACTTTAAATTATACTGAATTACACTGTTATACAAAACAACATTGATCTGGCTTGTTTTGTGATCAGATGTTTTTTTGTAAAAACACTGGTTGGCACACATGTGTCAATCTCTCTTTTCCGCTCCCTATAAGCATTCTGTAAACTTATTCAAAGACAGTTATGTTAATTAGCTGGATTAGATACTAGAAATGTGTGGCTGTAACACTTTTCAACTATGTGTTACAACACATCCACCCTTTGCCACCTAACGGGTGTTGTAAGAGAGTAACAATGTGTTTGATAACACCTGCCACCAGTAGGGGGAGCAGTTATTTACGCAGTAGGTGTCAGGACAGAAGCACATAGAGGAACATTTATATGGTTTGCTTATAAATTAGATGGATTTTGGTTCATTAAGTAAAACTGTAAGAAATAGAAATCATTGTTATTTGTAATGGTTGACTTTTGTTTTTGTTTTTGGTTTTTTTTGGTCTTTGTTTCATTTTGCACGCCTCTAAACAAGCGACATGACAGTAACGGTATTGGCCACTACATGTCATTTTACTTGTAAGCTCCGTCAAAAATGTTGTTTTGGTGAAAAAAAAAAAAAAAGTTACTTCCATACATCAAAATCATTTCTCCCTCATGGATATTTATACAGCGTACACGTGTTTCTGGCCTTAATAAATACAGTGTTAAGTTGTAGAGGAAGAGGGTAAACAGTTAAACAATCAAATATATAATATGGTAACAAATCTCCCAATTTTATCTATATTTTCATTGCACCAATTAAGCACTCCCAAGCAATCCTTGTCTTAAATCTTGAACATTTTAGGTTAAATAATTTAGAAATGTAGAAACAATCTTACCACTGATGCAGTAGAAATGAATGAGCAGCTTCCCAGACTTCAGCGCAATATCCTCTCAAAACGTTTCCTCTTGAACCCTGAGGGGACCTTACAGGAGTGACAAAAATGAAAAATGATCTGTGATTGTTTGTATGACTGAGCACGGTGTTTCCGCAAGATGCAAATATAGATATGCCGGTCACGACACTCCTTGGAAAAAAAAAACAAAAAACAAAAGAAACATGCCGAGACAAGACTTACTGGATGCGAAGTCTCTACTTGTAGCTGCTTTTCCCACCTGCTGGCAAACTGACAGACACTTTGAAACCAGTTTGGCAGAAAAGTGCTTCCAGTAGCTGCCTCTCAGTTCTGTTACCAAACATGAACATTACTACTACTACTACTATTAATTACACTCAATTTTAAGAAAAGCAGTCTTTGGGCTGGGGCTGGGCTTTTTAAACCTCAGTCTGTAGGATATGGTTTGGATCACACTATCAGAGATTCTCAGGAGAGGAGATGGTGGAGCTGGCACTGGCACTAACGGCAATGGGTATTTACCAGAATGGTTGAAGTAGCCTGTCTCCTTTTGCCAGTAAATCACGTGAATTTTTTTTCCCATTAAAGGAACCAACATCTTACAAAACCTACCCCCAAATCCTCGTCAAATTGTTGAATCATATAAACACACTGTATGCTAGATCACAGGTGAAATTTCAGTCAGATTTTTTTATATATATAATTTGATGTTTTGGGAGTTGATGAGGATCCAGATAAATAATAAAAAATAAAACACATACATACCTGAAGTACAGTGCTGTGCAAACGTCTCGAGCCACCTCTCATTTCTTTATATTTTGCTAGGAAAATGTGAAATAAGTGCAGCGATTTATTGAAACGTGTACAAACATACATGAAAATACAGTATATCAGCAAAAATATTCTAACGCGCTTGAAAGTCAATATTTGGTTTGACCACCTTTATTCTTCAGCACAGCCTTAAATTTTTTAGCCAAACTTTCTTATAATTTCTCTAAGTAGTCTTCAGGAATAGTTCTGCAGACTTCTTGAAGGACATTCAAAGCTCTTCTTTGGATGTTGGCTGCCTTTTGATCTGTTCTCTGTGAAGATGATCCCACACTGCTTCAATAATGTTGATCCATGACTGATAGAATTCCATTGTGTGTTTTTCTATCCAGGTATGATTTTACTGCATTGATCATTGTCATGCTGAAAAATGAAGCCACTGCCAATCAGACAATTTGCAGATGGTATTGCACGGTGGATCAAAATCTGACGGTACTTTTCTGTGTTCATAATTCCACCAACAGATGGCTGTACACACTGTTGTACCTCTCTCCTGACCTCCTGCATACATATTGACAATGATTTGAAACAAAACTGAGACCATTTCTGATGAGGCTTCAGTGAACAGTAGATGGATCACCTGAAGGTCCAGATGCATCTCTCAGGTCCTGTGTCAGGTCTTTGCTGGAGTTTTTCCTGTTTCTTAAGGACATGACTTTCAGATACTTTTCATCTGCTGTAGATAGTTTTTTTTTAGGCCTAACACTTCTTCTGTCCTCCATTTGTCCAGTTTCCACACATTTTGTAAGGACACACTGCACACCATGCTGAGATATGCCAAGTTTTCAGCTAATAGCTCTTTGGGAATCACCTTGTTGGTGCAAAAATCCTGTTTTATGCCTGTCAAACTGTGTTATCTTTGGCATTTTTTGTAGATTCAACTAAAGAAATGGGAAGAAATTGTGTTTTTGTGACAGGCTGCGAGTAACAAAGTACCAAAAAATACAATTTAAAATTGGTTCTTTGCTAAGTTGTCTGTTATGTGTAGACACAACACTGGTTCATCCCTTGAATTAGGTGCTTTTTTATGCTTGAATGATTCATAGGTCAGTGCTAAGTGTCTCAACAAACAGAAAATGAAAAAAAAGAAAACAACATTCCTCTGGAAATGGTCAGGTACAAGGACTGGACTGATAATGAGTGAAAAAGCAGCCAATGTCCAAAGAAAAACTTTGAAAGACCTTCAGAAAGCCTGGAGAACTACTGCTCAAGACCACTTTAGAAAATATAAGACAGTCTGTCTGCTTGGAAGCAAAACATAAAGAAGATGACTCAAGACTTTTGCACAGTATTGTACATGGCTGAAGAAGTCAAAAACAAAGAAAATGCTTCAACATAATGTACATCATTTAAGTACTAAAGGTCATTAAATTTAAGCATTTGAATGGACCAAAGACAGTTTTTCAAATAGTACTTTAGGGTGGAGGTGGTGATTTCCCAGTTTAGTGTTGTGCCACACAGTTATAAGCAGCAGTGTCCTGGTTCACAGACTAATTGGAAACTCCCTTGGTAATAATCAAATTAAATACTTCACTGCATGTATTTATGCTCCAGATGGATAGGTAAACTGAAAAAAAGACACAAGCACATTGTTTTGAACATAAGTGAGGTCTAGTTTAATTTTTTTTTTAAAAATCCCAATAATAACTTCTTTAGTACAAATTAGAGATGTTTTTGCTGAATAACCACACAAATATTTACCTTAACCCCTTCTCTCACTGCTTAAAAGAAAAGCAAAGAAATGTTATATTATTATTAGAAACAACAAATATCTACCCTTTATATGTTGTTGGATTCATCGGGGAGGAGCACAGTATTGGAATGAGGACATCGGGCAGGGAACAGTAAAGGTGCAGTGTACTGGAAACACAGTTGGTTCCAGTCTTAAGTTTTGACCTATCACACCAGTTTTCAAGCCTTTTAAAAATACTGTCAGTGGTTAATAAGAATACAAATATATATTACTCCATTTGAACATCAAAAGTACACTCCAGAAAAAGATATGTTCAAAAAACAGAAAAGTACAGCAAAGATATGTTTGCATTTCTTGAAATCACAATTTGAAATCATTAAAAGTTGAAACTCACACAGCCTACTTCTTCCATACAGGTACAGAGGTTTGTCTTGGGGCTACACCAGTGGAACAAGCTGTGAAATATGAACCACACTCTGCACTGAGCTTCAAGCACACAAAACAGAACTGCACCTTGCAGCGAGGACAGCAAATGTTTTTACACCTTGTGCCAGTATGCTCCACCAGTAAGGCACATGTGGGACAGGCACGGGTGGAGGGACAGCCAGTGACCCCCTTCACATCCTTGAAGGTGATATTTGGGCATGCTTTCAGTACTTCCAGCGACTTATTGACGCAGCCATCATTTGCACAGCGGTCTGGATATTGAGATGGACCTTTCCATTCATCCAGACACTGCCAGCAGAATTCAAAGGTCTTCTGTCTGTCAGCTGTGCAGACTGTGCAGAGGACCCGCAGATTACTGAGATCAGTCCTCACCACAGACGACTTGCAGCCAGGACACTGTCAAAAAAAAAAAAAGAAAGGAAAAAAGAAATTCACCTCTGTGAATTAAGCAATTATTTTAAACTCGCAAAATTATAAGTTATACTGACCTCTTTGACACTTAGGTAATCCTTGGCGGCTCTGCTGAACATGTTTTTTTCAAAGTATTCAATTTCTTCAGGAGTCAGAAGAGCCATTTTACACACCTCTTCATATGACCACTCGGCATTACAGTCAGTTTGGCCACACACAAATCGGCTCTCACCCTGAAGGATGGAAAAGACACCATTTAAACTTTCATGGTCGAAGAAAAAGATTCACTAATATTTTGAGTACTTGCTTATTTCCAGCAAAGATATGAAGTTCAAACTTGTGGTCTCAGAGATTCTGACTTATCTCAACTCTGTTTAGGTAATAGAGATGTTGAAACTGTGTGGAAAAACACTAGTAGTGCAGGTTTGTGGTTTATATATCCTATACCCATGGAATTCCATTTAAATAATAAAAATACTGCTATTTCAGTGTCAATGCCAATAAATGTTTATATTAATAGTTTCTATAAATATGTGTTTGCATGTTAATGTCAGAAGAGATAACTTATGCTCCATAACGATCTGATGGTCAGGGTATTTTATTACCCGGTATTATTCCACTTTATTAGGTACACCTGTTCAACCGCAAACATCTAATCAGTTAGTCACGTGGCAGTAATTCAGTGCATTTAGGCATGTAGACATGGTCAAGACGACCTGCTGAAGTTCAAACTGAGCATCAGAATGGGGAAGAAAGGTGATTTAAGTGACTTTGAACATGACATGTTTGTTGGTGCCAGACGGGCTGGTCTGAGTGTTTCAGAAACTGCTGATCTGCTGGGATTTACCCACACAACCATCTCTAGGGTTTACAAAGAATGGACTGAAAAAGAGAAAATGGCCAGACTTCTTCATGCTGAGAGGAAGGCAACAGTAACTCAAATAGGCCTAACCAGGGTCAGAATTTGTTGTAAATAACATGAAAGCATGGATCCATCCTGCCTTGTATCAACAGTTCAGGCTGCTGGTGGTATAATGATGTGGGGGATATGTTCTTTCCACATTTTGGGCCCCTTAGTACCAACTGAGCATCAGTTAAACCCCACAGTCTACCTGAGTATTGTTGCTGACCATGTCCATCCCTTTATAACCACAGTGTACCCATCTTCTGATGGCTGCTTCCAGCAGGATAACACACCATGTCACAAAGCTCAAATCATCTCAAACTGGTTTCTTGAACATGTCTTGAACGTGTCTCTGAGGAATGTTTCCAGCACCTTGTTGAATCTATACCACGAAGAATTAAGACAGTTCTGAAGGCAAAAGGGGGTTCAACCCAATACTAGCAAGGTGTACCTAATAAATTGTCTGGTGAGTGTACATGACATGCAGAAGATCATTTAAAATCAGTTTGATAATTTAATTAGAGACTCAGGAAGGTAAGATTGTTCTGCAGTAAGAACAATGAGACGTGATGGAAAGGTTTGTGCACTTAGTCTAACAATTGCTTCAGAATCTGATTGAAGGTAATAAAAATATGACACCTGGTCCAACAACCGGCGACACCAGTTAGTGAGAGACATGGGAGTGACGGAATGACCGCAGGACATCCGCGCTCTCAGAGACTTGTAATCGTTGCACTCAACTATAAGACAAACAGGGAGAATTGGAGGTTTTCTTTTAAGGACAATTAGACGTGGAAAAGTGCCTTACAATAACTGATATCCCTAAAGCTGTTAAATTTGAAATCAGCTTGTTTGATTCTTTGACTACTTACAATCCATATCATCCTCTCCATCAACAAATGTAAGCGTGTTGTCGTTGGGGTCGTAACATTTCTCCTGTCCAGTCACCAAACTGGTGCTCAGTCCTCCAGAAACAATCTCATTTCTCCCTTTATCTCTGATCCTCTGCCGTGCGTTTTCCACATGGTTTTGTAGTTCATAGTAAAGGTCCAGGTCCTTTTCCAAATATCTGCGCCTTAAAGGATCGTTATTATCATAAACCCCAGTGCTACCATCAACACTAGTGGGCCGTTTCTTGTGTCGGAAGGGTTTTCTCCTCCGTGGCTGTAAAGTTAAACTCCTTCCAAACGTCGAGTTGCTCTGGTGTCCTGTGTAGTTTGTGGTCGGTTGTCCGGAGCTGATTTTCTCATTTTCTTTTGTCAAGGCGCTGCCCATCTTTACCACATTAATCCTACAGGTGAGCTGCAACGGACACACACACGGTTACTGGTTTCGTTTCCTCGAGTCACGTGATTTTGGGTAAGCGACCGTGTCGTCGGTCGCACGTTGCACAAGACCGACCTGTGTGTCAAACTGAGCTGCAGGTGAGAGGAGGAGGATGTCTGTGGGCGGCGACTGCGGCTGGTATTTGGCCTCGAGGACAGGTAGGCCTATAGTGTCATCGAAGGTGAGCACCGCGGTGAATGTCAGAGTGAAGATCAAAGAGATCCAGCTGAAAGTGAACGGACCCAGAGGAGAGGAGAAGATCGTCGATATTTGTGACAGTGTGGAGCAGATGAAGGCCCTCACTGTGCTGCAGCTGAAAAGCAAAATCTCTAAAGAGCTAAAGATAAGTATGTGTCACTCTTCTGTTCTGACAGAATTTTTTATAAAGAGTTTTCTCTGATGCCATTTCTAACATATCTTCTATCATTGAAATGCAATAAAATAATATATTGGTTTTTCAAAATAATACATAGGTGGATAAAAAAACGAAAAAGGGGGGCTTTTCTTTTTCTGTGTTGATGCTGTTATCACTAAATCTGACCACACTTAACGTATGTGTACGTCAGCCATTAGAGACGTTAAAGCTCTTCTCTCTGCTTCTGCTTCTGCTCAGCAGGTGACATCCGGATGGTGTTCAGGACGGAGCCGCTGGAGGACTCAGCCCTGCTGGTATCTTAGGGGATCAAACACATGTCCACCATCCACACTCTGCTGAATGCTGGAGGAGGAGACTGATGAGGACAAGACCCAGAAGAAGAAAAAAATCGGACCACAATTATTCTAATAATTTATTATGAACTCTTTATTTGGATCTTGTCACATGTCCTCACATGAGCCATTTGTAAAAAAAAAAAAAAAAAAAAAAACTAATTAAAAAAAAAAAAAAGAAAAAATAGTGACCATGACTTTTATTAAGTTAAAAAGATCAAATATTCC
>VUQI01039368.1:0-11030 GCA_015106735.1 Paratilapia polleni | reverse complement strand
AAATATAAAATATCGTAGGGTCTTTACCCTAAAATATAAAGCGCCTCGAGGTGACTGTTGTTGTGATTTGGCGCTATATAAATAAAATTGAATTGAATTGAATGGCAAAGCTAGTCTACGACACACTTGTTTGACCGACACCAGTTCATCTGAGACACCGGTCAGGAGCTCTGAATCTCGTCCTGTTTAAAAAGCTCGTTATTTTGTGTGTCTAGCCTGGATTCGGCGTGCTAAGCATTACAGTTGTGCTGTGATTAGTGTATTCCCAGTGAGCTTTTGAAGGTCATCCACAGCTGTAGTTTATCTGGAAAACTTGGTGTTCAAAAAGTCAAAAATTTGTGATCTAATAACTTTCCTCCCAGAGGAAGTTGATGTTTAAAAATGAAATATTAATAATATATAATATGCTAGTAAGACTCCTGATGTCTCCAATCTCTCTTTAACGTTTGACAGTCAGCAGATGAGCCAGAGGTCAGAGGTCAGAGGCTTTAATGCTGTCCTAACATATTCACCTGCACTGTTTATTTGTCTGTTTGAACAGGAAAACGAAAGATGGTGAGACGGTCGGTCCTCTGGGGAAGTAAGTTTTCTCTCTGTGTGTTTTCACTTCCTTAGTGCTGAGTGTTTCTGAGAAGCTCAGCTCAGAGCTCCAAGAACAGTTTTCACAGCTCTGAATTTTAACCTGACAAATGTCCGACCCACTGGACACCAAACGGTCTTTAAAGGGACTTTTTGTAAACACCTGCTGGAGAATTTAACTAAAACTTTCACCACCAAGGGGCAGCAGTTTACCGGGGTGGGGGTGTTTGAAATGTTTTCAGACATGTGCTGCTGTTATTTGTTTAAATTTCCTTTTTGTTCTACCCTCATTTCCTCCAGAGGCTCTGTGTTTTCCCGGAGCGCTATTTTAAATAAGAATGATGTGGTTAACTCGCTGCTCCATCTTGTGGTACAAACTGGTATTACACTAAAGTGAGGCTCAACCTTGGTTTAACTTCAGGTGTTAGATCTTCAGCACAACACTAAGAGGCTTTGGATAACTGTCGTAGTTTCCTGTAGTGAGGAAGTGGACAATTTCCTGTTGAGTGCTACACGTCAGAAACAACAGCTGTTGAAAAACTGTCCGTGTGACACGATCACCGACGTGTGTCCGTTATTCATCAATTCACCTGACCTTTATTTGTGCAGGGCGGCTCACCTGCAGTGTAAAGAAACAAAGTCAAACATCTGAGACTGTAATGAATGATGTTCATCTTAAGAAACAGAAGGAGTGTGTGACAACAGGTTTACCATAAAAAAGTAATACTACATAAAAATGTAGATATCTGGAATCAAAAATCCTTATATTTACTGTGTGGAGGTTTGGGCAAACAAAAAAAATACTAATCCAGTTTGTCTGCTACAGGGGAAAACTGTGAGGATTATAAATGGATAAGATGATTATGAACCAACAAATTATTAAACTACACACCTCAGAACGTTCTGATTTAAGTATAAAACAATCTCTTTCCAACCTGTATTCAGAGGTTGTTTGAAATCAGAGAGATACAGTCTGAACTGTGTTTGCAAAAGCAAATATTTAAAAAAGATGAAGATCTGCAAAAGAAGCAAATCTGTGCAATAGGTGTGATGAGGAATTAAGTCTAATTCACTTTGTAAATTTCAAAATAAAAATTAGGCAATAAACAAATATAAAACTGAAGTATGATTACAACTGTTAATGGAACATTTTTATTTGTCTTCTTTTTATTTCATTACTCATTATAATTCTCTAATAAGTGTAGCTGTAATAAGCCAAAGCTTCAGCCTGCTTTTGCATTCTTTCCATTTATGTTAGTTGGTTATCATCATTTATTTACTTTTAAGTTCTATTTATTTGTTTTTTGGCTGCTGTCGATTTGAAAAACTACAAAAAATGCCCAAAATAAAATCCTAATCATCATCAGTTAGACCAACACAAAAATGTAAGGATAAAGGCAAGAAACAGTTCGTATTATTTAAGTATGTAAATATATAGTTATGTATAAAAAGGTTTGCACTGGGCAACTTGTTTCCAGCTTTTTTTGGCTCATGAGCTTTTAAAATAAAGCTCAGAATCTCTTTCAGTCAGTTTTGGACAGAAGAGGCAAAATCTGGTAGGATTTCATGATTCTGACCTGCTCACCTGCTCACCTGCTCACCTGCTCACCTGGTCTCTGTGCTGTGTGCATGTATTCAGTCTGTCCTGCAGCTCATGGAGCAGTTCACTGGAGGCTGAGAGGATGTGATCTGACTGGTGTAACTGGTGTTGCCTCACATACATGTTACATGTACATGTTAGAAATATTCCCATGTTCTCTCTCAGGGGTTTTGCAGTGCATAATGGTGCTGGTGCCTCTGCTCATCATTGCCATCGTTGTCCTGCAGCAATCCAACACTTCGCTCAACGGTGAGAACGTTTAACGCTCCTTTTCTCTTTTAAATTGGTCTTTATATTTGTAGAAACATGAGATAGTTGTTGGGAAATATATTTATGTGGCACCAGTTCACACCAGAGAGAGAGCTGCAACAATCAGACAATCTCCCACGAAGGGTATTTGGCAACCGTGGGGAGGAAGAACTCCCTTTTAACAGGAAGAAACCTGCAACAGAACCAGGCTCAGCCTGATAATAATGAATTACAATAGTCCAGCCTAGAAGTAATAAATGCATGAACTAGTTTTTCAGCATCACTCTGAGACCGATCGAATCCTCTGTGAACATGTTTGAATCTGATGGAAACTCCGTTTCTCTCCTTCCAGCTGACTGGCGTCATTCTTTACCCAAAGTCTTTCATTCCTCCAGTAAGAACACCAAGATGTCCAAACAGTCAGGTCAGTGATCATTAGAGCTGATCAGGATTAGTCAGTGGGGTCAGCTGACCCGATGGAGCAGGTGGGGGTTATTAATGAGCCTTTTTCCTCTCCAGCTGGTCCGTGTGGTGCAAAGAGAAACTGTCCTGCAGATCAGTTCAGCTTCTACATCCACAGTGGCGCTGCGAACGTCCTCCCTCCAGCGATCTGCGTCAAAGACAAACTGTAGGACATTTGTTTCTGGTCTTTTCTTCAGTGTTTTTACAGTCGTTTGTACCTCTGTGGGATCAGTTTAGAAGTTGTTTGCATGTGCTTGTTGTGTCTTGTTTTACATCCTTTTGTACATCTCTTTGACCATCATTTTTAGCCTTTTTACAGTCATTGTTTTTAGTGGTCATGTGCAGAATCTCTCCTCAGGGTTCTTGGAACTGCAATAAACAACGCTGGAATTGGATTAAACGTTGCTGTCGTAAATGGTGAGTGTTCTGGTTTTGAAAAGCTTTTCTTCTTGCTTTTTATGCACAAATAAATAAAACTGCGCTTTGCATTAACAGTCATGTGAAAAAGAGTTTATTCACAGGACTCTGTGCAGTCTAGTGACAAACTAAGTCCACCCACATTGCTTCCATTAAGAGGGTAATTAGCAGCCAGGTGCTGATAATCAAATGCACTTGGTTAACTGATCATCAGCAGTGTGAACACCTCTATAAAAGCAGAGGTTTTGGCAGTTTGCTTGTCTGCAGCATTCAGGTGTGTGTGCCACAGTCTTCCCAGGAGTGGATGTCCCAGCAAATTAGCCTCAAGGTCAGACCATGCAACGCTCAGAGAAACTGCAACAAACCCAAGAGCTCCACCTCAGACTCTGCAGGCCTCAGTTAGCAGGTTAAATGTTAAAGTTTATGACAGCACAATTAGAAAAAGACTGAACAAGTATGGCTTGTTTGGAAGAGTTTCCATGAGAAGGCCTCTTCTCTCTAAAAGAACATGGCAGCACAACTTAGGTCTGCGAAGCTGGATCTGAACAAACCACAAGACTTCTGGAACAATGTCATTTGGACAGATGAGACCAAAGTGGAGATGTTTGGCCATAATGCACAGCACCACGTTTGGAGAAAACCAAACTCAGCATATCAGCACAAAGACCTCATACCAACTGTCAGCACGAGGGAGGAGGGATGATGATTTGGGCTTGTTCTGCAGCTACAGGACCTGGACACCTTGCAGTCCACCATGAACTCCTCTGTATACCAAAGTATTCTAGAGTTAAATGTGAGGCCATCTGTCCGACAGCTAAAGCTTGGACCAAACTGGGTCATGTAACAGGACAATGATCCCAAGCACAGCAGAAAAACTACAACAGAATGGCTGAAAAAGAAAAGAATCAAGGTGCTGCAATGACCCAGTCAAAGTCCAGACCTCAACCTGACTGAAATGCTGTGGTGGGACCTTCAGAGAGCTGTGCATAAATGACTGCTGCAAACCTCAATGAACTGAAGCAAGTCTGTAAGGAAGAGTGGGCCAAAACTCCTCCACAGTGATGTGAGAGACTGATAAAGTCACACAGAAAACCATTGCTGCAACTTATTGCTGCTAAAGGAGGTTCTACAAGCTGCTGAATCCTGGGGCGGACTCAGTTTTCCACATGACTGCAGTGCGATAAAATGACAGAAGCTGTTTTCATTCATTAAAAATATCTTTCAGCTGCAGCAGATCAGTCCAGCTTTACTCAGACTGATGGAAAATAAATCACTTTTTTAGGGTTCAAAACATCACAAAATTAAAGGTTTGATTTCAAATTCCACACCAGCCGGACGATAAGATAAAAATCCTGACTGTTTCAACATTATTTATTTGCAAAGAAAAACAGAGCAAGCTCCTTCTTTTAATTTGATTTCTGGATCCTGTGTTTTATTTTTTCCCCTTGAAAAGTTCTCATTTGTTTGGACCGCTTTTATTTTGTATTTGAAAGCTGCAGTTTTATTTTGGAAACTTTAGAAGATGAGCATAAAAAAGCAGAAAAAACGAACCGAGCTTCTTTCTTGGTGTTCTGTTTTAAATATCGTGTTTTATACGTGAGAGTGTCGGGTAAAACTCCCCCTGAGTCATTTTATTTTCCTGCAGTTCCTCCCCTCCGTTTGTGTTGGGTTTATGATAAATGTGGCTGCAGGTTCGATCACGCCGTTGTTTTTCTCTGACAGGTAAAACGGGAGACGTCCTAAAGACTACTAACTTTAACACGTACAGTGCAGGTGAGTGAAGGCAGAGACTCAGCCACCTGATGTCAGTGGGTAAAGACGGGAGATTTTACAGATGTTTGTGTTGCAGATGTGAAACCTCTCATTGAGTTGCTGAAGAACCTCGAGAAGGGCTCTGTCGTTATGATGGCGTCCTTCGACGAACCCTCGTCAAAGTAAGCATCTCCTCCTTTAAGACCATTTTTCTTCCAGGACAGCAGCAGCCTGTAGAATCTTTAAATTTCACAGATTTGTTCCTGATTAGTTTGTAATAATTCAGAGAGCTGCGTCCATTCGATTCAAACAAAGATGCTGAAGTGAGAAAGGCCAAGGACCCAGTGGACCCCCTTTCCATGACTTTAAATTGGTTTTTAAGTTTGTATTTCCAGTGTCAAAATGTATCAGGGCCTCCTCCTCTGAACGGCACCAGATCCACAAAGCACCAGACCCCTACGGCTCCTTCTTTTCCCTTTTCACCCTGAGCTCATGAACCCCTCCCCCAGGCCTGTTTCCAGTGTGGGGATGAGGTAGCCCCATCCTGGTGGAAGTGACTTGGCCCTCGATTGTCTTCTTCATGTCTTTTGAAATGCTTAACTAGTCTTGCCCCTTATCCGGGATCAGTTTGCCTTGAGATACCCTATCAGCAACAACAACTCCTGGGATCACTTGGGGTCCCAAACCCCTCCACCACAGTACGGCAGTGATTCATGGAGGGGAAGGGTCCTTTACACTGAAAGGACCCAGATGTGGTGGTTCAGCATCTGACCAGGATGCGTCCTCCAAGGTGAGGAGTTTGATGTTCAACCAGGAGGAGATCCAGGACCCGCTGGAGAGATTACATCTCTTGGCTGGTTTGGGAACACCTCTGTGGGGAGACCTGAGAAGGGAGGTCTGGGATAAGCTGCAGTGAGACAGGGATCACTTCTTCTTCTTCCCAGGTCACCACATCACCCTCAGTCACAGTGCACAGCAATCGAGGACCAAACACGACCTGACTGCTGCACCAGTCGCTGCAGCATGTTACCTGAATGTGTTTCTGTCGTGTAAGACGGGACAAAAGTCTGTCTTTTTGATGGAAACCACGGTGAAGAGCATTTTTAGGAAACAACTGAGCCTCCCCAAAGATGAAACCATCAGTGTTTTCAGAGGTTTGAACCCGGGGATTCCTCATACCTGTGTGCAAGTCTGGAGTCATTGAATATTTTTAATACAGATAAAATTTAATGTGTTTTGACATTCACCTGTGTCATTAAAGTACCTTCAAATAAGAGTGGAGCTTGTTTATGTCTCTTTGTGGTTGTAGCTTTGTCTCAGGTATCAGTCCCTGATCAGTTTTTGATCTGCTGATCCTGTTTCTGTTGTTGTTATCTTCATATTTAGCTGATGCGAGTTGTCTGTGGCTGTGTTAAAGCTGCTGAAAGAGTTTGCGTTTGTTTCCACAGGTTAAACGAAGAGGTCAAAAAGCTGATTGCTGAACTGGGAAGCTCTGTGGTCAACTCACTGGGATACAGGGATAACTGGGTGTTTGTTGGTGGCAAAGGAACAATAGTGATGAGCAACTTTGAGAAGGTAGGTCAGTCTGAACCTCTCTGCTTTGGCTTCATCATGAAAATGTGTGCACTCATCAGTTGTTTCCATAAAATGATGAATGAAATCCAAACATGTTGGGGGATTAAATGTTTGCTGTATTTTTTAACCAGGAGCGGAGGGCATACTTTACAGATAAGGATAAAAAAAAAAAATTGAACAGCATAAACGTCCAAATTTCTAATGTCTGGATGTTAAATGCTTGTAGAGCTTGACTGAAAATGGAAAAGTAAAACACCCGGGTGGGCTTTTCACCTGGTAACATGGTTATCTTTGTGAGAGGTACTGTTTTAGCCCAAACCGTGATTCTTCTCTCATCCGATCCAAGCAGTTTTTGTGCCTAAATTGAGAGAAAGTCTTTGTGATTGAAAACTCCACTGCTGTCCTACTGCTCATGTGGACTTTTTGCTCTTTTTAAATTTAACACATTTAGCGTGTTACGCCCTTTAGGTAAAGCTTACAGTGCCTTGTAAAAGTATTCATACCCCTTAAACTTTCCCACATTTTGTCACGTTACAACCACAAACTTAAATGTATTTTATTGGGATTTTATGTGATAGACCAACACAAAGTAGCGCATAACTGTGAAGTGGAAGGAAAATGATACATGGTGTTTAAAAGTTTTTACGAAAATCTGAAAAATCTGAAAAATGTGGCCCCCTTTACTCTGATACCCCTAAATAAAATCCTAAATAAAATCCAGTGCAACCAATTGCCTTAATGTTATTTTCGAACCAACAGGCACGAGTTCTTGAGTGGCATGTGTTTTGGGAGGTCACAGTTTAAGTGTAATCACATCATCTTTGAGTCCAAGTGAGAATTTGTGCCAAAGATCGACAGTAAAGAGGCTAAAATTAATGTAATGGTGACCTTTGACTGGGCCAGTATGGGCCTAATATCAAGTTTTTGCCCCAGGGCCTCTGACGATGTAAATCCGGCCCTGGTCTGAATTCCTGAGTTTCACCTGGACCCAAACAAAGTGTAGCAAAACATTTTATTTAACTGGGGGGTAGTGGTGCGTTGCCTTTTTCAAACAGCAGGGTTTATAGTTTCTAATCTGCGCTTCTGACGAGGGTAACATGTCTGAAACTCCCACCAAACGAGAGTAAAAGTACTTTAAAGTTTCCACTGCTGATAAAATGTGGTTCAACCTGGAAACCAGCAAAACGTTGCCCTCCATCTTCAAACTGAACGGAGATGTTTCCTTTAAGCTGAACACACAGACTTCCTGTTCACCACTTCACGAGCTGCGTTCAAACTGAATCCGCCTCTTTCCGTCTCTTCCAGCACCTGAAGAACGACCCGGCGAAAAATAAATATGACGGTTGGCCCGAGCTCATTGAGATGGAGGGATGCATCCCCAAATACCTGGACTGACACGTGAGGCCACAGACACACGGCGGGTTACTCAGCGACTGATGTGAGATCAGCTGATATTTGCAATTCAGGAAGACTTTCCAGACTGAAAGGAGCTCCTGTTAGATCAGGGGTAGAGCAAACCCAGGTGAATCCACCTGATCTCGCTGCGCTGTTTCTTCCTCGTGTGAGGTTTTGATGGAAGTTGGGATCTGTCTCCGTCTGCTGCTGTGATTAAAAACCGGAAAAAGACATTTTCTGATTCTTGGTTTGACATGTTTTTATTGAAGGGTGATGATCAGCGAGGTCTGCTTTGGATTTCTGTCCTCATCAGAGAGAAATTGCAAACATTAGAGAAGAGTGAAACTGCCCTTTAGATATTTTAGAAGAAAAAATCATCTTAACAGAATGGTGGACATCTCCTAAAGATCTCTGCTGCTGGACCTATTTCAGGACCTGGACTACGTTAACCCTGTAACACTCACCTGTGGAAATTTGACACCTGAATTTATAACATTGCACATTGTTTAAAGGCACAAAATCTCATGATTTAAGCATGTAAACCATTTTCAAATATTTGTGATGGTGCGTGGGGGGGGTAGTCTTCATGGCATGTTTATCTGATTTTCTTTTCTTTTTTTGGGGACAAGAAATAGTTTCTGAGATGACGTCACTTTCTGATAGATGTTAGAAAGGTTTTAAAATCTAAACTGTGTCTCATAACTTCTGTGAAACTCAGTCTGATGATCATTGTGCTGATTATAGTGAAGAATTTTATTTTTTTTAAAAAGAAAAAACGGGCATGTGCACCTTTTTGTGAAACTATGACATTCTGAAGATGGACCGCATAAAGATCATCTAAGATGCTCCACCCCATGAGTTCTCACCGTGTCATTTCTGCAGGCTGGATACAAATATCAATTATCAATTAATTATCAATTAATTATTAATTATCTAATATCAATTAACCGAGGTTAAAAAGAACAAAGCTTTCACTTACAGAGGTGAAAATTTCTCTTCGTGCTAAAGAGAGCACCTCCGAGTCACATTAATCCACAGCAATCCTAAAAAGTGATGCAATGCAAAGTGAGTTCCAACCTTCAGTTCACATTCCCTGTATTTAAAGGGCACATTTCCAAACCCACGTTACAAAGAGATTCACACACAGGAAGGTTCACATTCAGTTCTGGTACAGCGTCATCTCCTCTCCTTCCATAAAGGGTGCTCCAGTGTCTCCTCTGCTGAAGGAGGTAATAAAGGAAGCACTGAAGCTCCTTTCCTCAGTGTTTGGAGAATTCCGATTATGACTGCAGACACTTCAGGGACACCTCATCCAGTTAGGAAAACTGACCATCTGACCACAGCCATGGTTCTTTAGGAGCTGCCAGAAGAAGAAGGAAGAGAGCAACAGAACTGTCTGACCATCTCTGTCATCTACAGAGGAACGAACCTGTCCGATAATGAGCTCACTGTCATCACTGCAAGAATCACATGAACAAAATCTTTCCCAGCTTTTATTTTTTTTCTGAATTCTGTCTTAAAGGGTTAAGGTTTAAAGTGTCGTGTGCGCCTTTTTCAGTTTAAGATGTTGTAGAACCTGCAAGAGAACCAGAAACTCCAGATTTCCCTCGTGAGTCATCCGGTGTTGGCTCGGCCACCCCCCAGCTCGTGTTCCCGGAGTTTCTTTACTTAAAGGAAATCATGCGTAAACTTCTGTTAAGTCCAAAATCCTGCAAGTTGCATCAAAAACGCATCAAAAATATATTTCTGTTGCAATGTGTTTTCCAGTAATGAGCTTAGGAGAGTTTTATAAACTCACCTAAATTTAAAAAGAATGACTCCAGCAGCTAGAAACTGAACTCATACACAGACAGATGGTATCAAACTGTCCAGGATAACGTGGATACTGAAGGACAAACAAGAGGTCTGGAAAAGGTTTGGGAAGCTTGTTGGAATCTGCTGTAGTTTGTTTCAACTTTGCATTTTTTAAAGTTATCTTTGCTTTTTTGAATTGATGCAGATTTTTTATCTTGTGTGGATTATTTGCTGGGATGTGGGACTGCACGTGTCGAACATTTCCTATTCATTTTGTTTGTCTCTGTTGGTTTTTTGATTGTTGGTTTGTTTGTTTGTTTACATTAAAAAATAATAAAGATATCACAGAGAAAAAAAGACAATCAGACTGATAAATGAGGAAGACGCTGATGCTGTTGCTGAGGAGGAAGATGATGATTTTAAAGGCAGCTGAAGGACAAACTTGATATCAGTTTTATCTGTAACTGAGACACGTTCACGCTGCTGCCTGAACAAACAGTGAATTTCACACTTCACTTCTGTCCACATCCTGCAGCAGCCACCTCATTGTTCATTCTTCTTCTTTGGAAGTAAACATGATGAAGGAACAAACGGAGCAGAGCACAAGCACTGAAACTGTTACTGAAGCATGTAGAGGTGAATATAATCAGGAAAATGTGGTTAACTGTTAAAAGGAAATCATGAGTGCAGAGAAAGATCCCCATGTGCTGTAACACATGGATGTAGAGTTTGTTTTTGGAGGGGAGCATTAGCAGGACAAAACACTTCATTTTTTGCACTCTGATTCATTTTCATTCCCCACTTCATACGTTTTTTCTGCATCAGCTGATGATAGACACTGTGAGGAATCTTGGAGTCATTTTTGACCAGGATATGTCTTTCAACGCGCACATTAAACAAATATGTAGGACTGCTTTCTTGCATTTGCGTAATATCTCTAAAATTAGAGGCATCCTGTCTCAGAGTGATGCTGAAAAACTAGTTCATGCATTTATTACTTCTAGGCTGGACTATTGTAATTCATTATTATCAGGTTGTTCTAAAAGCTCCCTGAAAAGCCTTCAGTTAATCCAGAATGCTGCAGTGAGAGTACTGACAGGGACTAGAAAGAGAGACCATATTTCTCCCATATTAGCTTCTCTTCATTGGCTACCAGTTAAATCCAGAATTGAATTTAAAATCCTTCTCCTCACATACAAAGTCTTAA
>VUQI01039367.1:0-25114 GCA_015106735.1 Paratilapia polleni | reverse complement strand
CCGGCCATGGAAACCCATTCCATGAAGCTCTCTACGCACTGTTCTTGAGCTAATCTGAAGGCCACATGAAGTTTGGAGGTCTGTAGCTATTGACTCTGCAGAAAGTTGGCGACCTCTGCGCACTATGTACCTCAGCATCAGCTGATCCCGCTCTCTGATTTTACGTGGCCTACCACTTCGTGGCTGAGTTGCTGTCGTTCCCAATCGCTTCCACTTTGTTATAATACCGCTAACAGCTGACTGTGAAATATTTAGTAGAGAGGAAATTTCACGACTGGACTTATTGCACAGGTGGCATCCTATCACGGTACCACGCTGGAATTCACTGAGCTCCTGAGAGTGACCCATTCTTTCACTAATGTTTGTAGAAGCAGTCTGCATGCTTAGGTGCTGGATTTTATACACCTGTGGCCATGGAAGTGATTGGAACACCTGAATTCAATGATTTGGATGGATGAGTGAATACTAATATAGTGCATATAAACAGAAGTCTTTTTGCAATCAGAGGTATCACCCCCTGCTGGCCATGAAAAGGAATGCAGGTTTAAGGCACTTACACATTACCTTCACTTTTTAGAAATGAAAGCTGCATCCATCTTTTATTCAGTCTGTGGAAAAATCCTGATCTCACAGCTGCTGTTCTCTTAATTATATATAACTTTAAGCCTTTATACAATTTAAACAGGTGAGTAATAAACAGGTGTTATGAAGGAGAAATTAGCTACAGAGAGCAAAGAGTTTTGTATCAGCCTGTAAACATGTTTGTTTCTGCTGTAAAGTTGGACATTTTAACATGGGAGTCTATGGGGACTGACTCACTGCTGGAGCCTCTGGTGGACTGCAGAGGAACTGCAGGTTTTTAAAACAAGCGTTCAAACTGTGTGTGGTAGTACACTGTAAAAACAAAGTGATTCAAGAAAATAGGATGAAACATTTCAGGTGACACAAGATGAGATATAATGCAAGTTTTATTTTTAGGATTGTCAGTGTGTCTCTGGAAACGATCAACACAACAGCAGCTTATTGGTTCCCTGAAGTTTCAGTAAGATGTCACCTGAAGTCTGAGATGTTTACGTAAAGGACAAACCAGGAAGAGTCCCTCAGGAGAGACACAAACAGAAGATCAGCGCACATCCAGGAAGTCTGTAAATCACAGTAAGTGCAAGAGGAGAGAAGGAGAGCAGACAGGAGATGAAGAGGGATGAGAGGGTCAAGATGACATGAGATAAGAAGGGAGGAAGAGGAGGAGGAGGGTGCTTCCATCTCAGGGGAGACGTTGACCTGTCAGAGTAAATGTCTCCTCTGCAGGGAGATAAAATCATATTTAAAGATCAGATGCTTTAAATCCTGACCAGCTCTGTTTGAAGAACCTTGAAGGAGACAAAAGAAGAGGAGGAGGAGGAGGAGGAATTATTAGCTCTTCATCAGCAAACTCCTCCTCACGTATTCTGAGACTTTAGCAACTCGTCATACCTGAGAGAAGTTGGGTAGTTCTGATCTGTTGTTGTACTTTGCTGTAAATGCATATTTCCTCCTATATGATTTTAAACTTTAAAGATAATGTGAAGAAACTGCTGCGAGTGAAAAGTTGATCCAGTCGACCCTGAGCTGACAGCATGTCAAAGTATTTACCTGTGATGACCTGCGAGATGACAACTTTCAGAAAGATTTTTAGTGTTAATACACAGAAAATTCATTTTAAACAGAATCAAAGATTCAGGTCACTGCAGCACAAACATGAAAAATGAAAGCTTGATTTTCCAAATTTAAGCTATCGGTGATCTGATCTGTCCACACACACACACAAACACACATCAGCTCTCAGATGTTCACGTCCATGAAGACTGAAGACACACGAGAACAAATCTGTTCAAACCAAAGATGTGAAAACCAGCAGGAAAAAAATCAGAGTTTATTTTCTGGTTTCTAATGTTAATGTGTAAAAATTAAACACACACACACACACACACAGCTGAGCTCTGAGTGACCGACCGAGTGTGAATATTGAACTGACTTATCTGGTGACACACACACACACACAGGGATTACAGACTGGAGCTGCTCTGACTTTTCTTCATTTCATGGACCTCCCACCAACACACACGTTTGCAGTTCTGTCTTTGTGAGGACTTCTAAACCTGGTTCTGACCCTGAAACCTGGTCTGAACCCTCACAGTCCTCTGCAGGTCTGACCGGACAAACTGTCCTCAGTCTCCTCACCCCCGAAGTCTCAACCTGGTCCTCACAAAGATAGACGTGCAGGAGCACACACACTCAACTGGATGAAGGTTTGCGTGAAGCCTCCACCTTATCGCCAAACTTTCCTCCTGCTTCGTTCCAACCGACGCAACTGTAATTTCATGCCCTCTGTGTTTCCCACGCAGGCAGTGTGTGTGTGTGGGGCGGGGGGGTTAGCTCCCAGTCAAACAGCCAGAAATCAAACTGTTATTATTCAAATGTTTTGTGAGGACAGGCGCAGCTGCATGACAAAAGAAAAAACAAAGTTGTATTTGTATATATTTGAACCAATCAGCAGCCTCCTATGCTATCATGTGGGCAGCTGCAGTTCCTCTGATGCCCACCAGATGCTGCTGTGATCACGCCCAGACTGACCCAAGTTCTTCTATAAATATACGAAGTTCTAGGGAGCTACCTGAGCTCCTGGTGTGAGTCTGAGGGAAGATTTTAAATCCAACACTGAACACAATTTAATCCTTAAAACACTTTTTGTTTTTTGTCAGGTGTTAAAATTAATTCCTTTCCAGACATCAGAAGACTGTGTGTATAATTACTGAGGTTAGACATGTTTAAAATATATAGTTTGTCATGAACGGGCTCCAAGTTCGGACAAAAATATGGAGACCACACAGATAGCAAACCAAAATTTACTTAATGAAATTAAACGGAAAAGAAATATACAGCAGTTAAGTCTTTAACAGAAATAAAATTAAATCCAAACCCAAACTGAATGCTTGTCTGCTGGGGAGAAGGGAGAGACTTTTTAAACAGGCCCCGGACCCGCCTCATACACAAAGCAGGCAGAGTGGGCAGGGTCATCACAAATTATATATGATGTATACTACTGTTAAAGCTGGTTCCGTTTCATACTTTTGTCTCTTTCTGCCACCACAACAGATCTGAAATGAAACTGTCAGGCTGCAGCTGAAGTTCAGACTTTAATTCAAGGGGCTGAACAAACAAGAATTAATCAATCATTCAGGAACTGCAGCCATTTTTACCCACTGTGCCCTGTTCTGTAGGAGCTCAGATGTAACTGGACACATAAACATAATTGTAATTATTTTTAGCACTTTGTGGAGAATCCTTTGCAGGTGATGACTGCCTGAAGTTTGTGAAGCTCGTGCTAACTTATGCCATGTGTGTAATGTGCTATACTTCACCCTGGGTTGAGAATGCATTGAAGAACAGGTTTCCTTCTTTATGCTGCTTTGCCTTTACTGCAGCTGTCTGTATGTTCGTGGCTCTTTCTGCCTTTAGTTTGTTCTCCATCAGCTTCATGTCAGCTCTCTGAATGTTCTCACCATGTTTGAGCTCCATGAATCTTTGCTGCCTGTGGCTGAATGTGAGCACACAGTATATCCCTGTACGCTCCACAGTTCTTCTGTCAGTAAACAGACGTGCATGGCCGTGCATCACGCTGCCTCCGCTGTGTTCACAGCTCATGTTGATGCTTCAGATCCTGAGCCGTCCTTTGTTCCTCATCATTCTGCTGCAGGTTATCTCCATTTCATGAGTCCACGAGTCTGCGCTGTGACAGAACTGCGCCGAGCTTTTACAGCTTTTTAATCTGGGCTTTCTGTATTTACATTCATGAAGGCATCTCTTGAGTCAGGTCAAGTATTCTTTCTCAAAACCTACAATGTTGTGAAGGTTCACCATGGAAAGGATCCTGTGATCATCCACTCAAACCGTTTTTGGATTTGCACTTTCCTTTTTCTTTTTTAAGACAGAACCAAACTTTGGTTGACCCTGAAGTTTCTGCTGTGTGAAATCTCTTTGTGCTACACTTGGATAATGAGACGTCTTGCTCCTGGAGAGTCTTCTTCACTTGGCTGGATGTTGTGATGAAGGAAAGGATCCTGGGATCATCCCCCTCGGTTGTCTCCTGTGGACGTCCAGGCGTTTTTATGTTGCTGTTCTTTTTTTCTCTGAATGGACTTAATATCAACACACACACACACACACACACAGAAGCTCCTCCTCTTTCTGCTTCCTCCTGGTCTGAACTGTGAATCCTGTGAAGTGTGCTTGAGGATGATAATTGAATTTTGATGAAAGCCACATGGCTGCTAACTCGACATGGAAATACAAGGAGTCATAACACGCGCACACACACACACACACACACACACACACACAGTCTCTTGTATTGTGTGTAGAGTAATAATTAAACGGAGGAAACGCTTGCTGCTCAGTGTTAACAGGAACTCCTCTGTTTCTGTTGTGTAAATTACAAAATGAACTCGGGTTCATGCACCGGTTCAACATGTTTTACTTCAACAGCTTCATTTAACTCAATTATCATATTTTCCTCCTCAAACAAAGACAGCAACTGCAGCAACTAATATGTTCAACTCAAACTGAGTCTGAATCCAGCTGTTACACATGTAACTGAACATGAAGAGATGTTCCAGCATCAGAGCGTGCAAATTCAGAAAGACGTGAAAATTCACAAAAACTAGAAAATTTTAGATTTAGGCTGTTGTTGCTTTAGCTGCAGGTGTTGCTGTAGGGTCAATTATTGGAATAGTTGCTTTAGTTGCTGTCTGTAGTTGCTATAGTTTCAGAGGTTTGTGTAGTTGCTTTAGTTGTAGGTGTTGGTGTGATTTCAGAGGTTGCTTTTGTTGATTTAGTTGCAATGTATCGTTGCAGGTGTTGCTGTAGTGTCAGTTATTGTTTGGTTCCTTTAGTTGTTGTGTTTTTCTCTACTTGTTGCTATAGTTTCAGAGGTTTGTGTAGTTGCTTTAGTTGCCATGTATCGTTGCAGGTGTTGCACCTTTAACCAAACTTTTTTCACTGACAGACATTTCCAGACCTGTGGCTGGTGATTGGTTGATTTCCTGTTTGTAGTCTCAGCTGTGTCTTTGTGTGAATTTTAAAGTGAGGAGGGTGGAATCATATGGGGATATTTTAATAAAGGGCATTCTTTCTCATTACTTTAAAGCGACTGTTTACTGACCTGACGTCTTCATCAGCTCGCTCCAGAGTCTCACACCTCAGTTTAAGTCTTAAATTCCTGAAAATGAATCTTTCCTCATTTCCACTTTTTTTGATGCACTTTGTTTAAACGTGTTCATTTCAGTAGAGTCTCGATGCACCGCTGCCTTCATGACGAAGTTTGTAAAACAGAAGCTAAAATCTTACATTAAACCATCAACGTGACTAAACTAGTCCTAAAAATATCCAGCCTGGGTTAGGAGAAGCCTTGAAACCTGCTGGATTTTATGTGAATAAATAAAAATGATGCAAAATCTTTTCTGAAAAGTAAAAAAATATTTAGTCCTTTTAGTTTTCCCAGTACTGATATAGACAACTTTTACATCTGATCATTTAAATTGATTAAATTAAAAAAGGAGGCAGACTGTCATTAGCTGATAAAATTAATTTACAGTAATAACAGAGACACTGATGTGTAGATTAACACAAAAAGAAACTTTATTTACAAAGTCTTCATGGAAAAACAGAATAACTTAGAGACAAACAGCAGTGACACATCTTTGTTTGTTGAAGGTGACGTCAGGTGATGAACTCGGCAGTCCAAACCAATCCTGAAATCTGTTATAATGATGATCAGCAGGAATGTGCAGAGCCACACGTCAGCGAGCTAAAAAAAATCTTCCAAAGTGCAAATAAATCGTTTTCATGCTGTTTATGGATGACTTGGAGTGACGATGGAGCAGATTTAAACAGACTTTACTGAAGATGAGGAGGATTTTCTTCACAGCGGGCCATCAATGGTCTTCTCTGTATTCACACGACTGATGGAGAGACCTAAACACAGACAGAGAGAAAATGTTCTTTAATATTCAGTTATTCATGCAGCTTCAGGCGCCCTGATAAAAGACAAAAATCGAAGACATCAAAGCGAAGGTTTGACACTGCACAGTAAGAAATTTGGGTTTTGGGTGAAACCATTGTTTGACCTGCAGAGAAAACATCAACCTCAGGGGTGAATAAACGAAGCCAACAGAGCATAAAAAACTCCTTCATCTTTGCTCATGTGTGTCCTAAACACTGAACTATGGAAACATCAGTCAGTAACTGCAGCTCACTTCCTGTCTCTGTGGAGAATTTGTTGTTTTAAATTTAAATTTAAATTAATGCTCAAGTTTAAGATGTAAAAGCACCAAAAATGTAAAGACTTACAGTCCTCCTGTCAGACTGTGGGCGTGTCCACGTGCGCTCACAGAGACTGGTGTGGCTTCCTGTAGGTCTGGTTGGTGATGGACAGACGGGTCAGACGGGCACCATAATAATCCACGATGTAGTTTGACCCGTCCGCTGGACCCACGATCTGCAGGAGACACGACACAGAGAGAGGGAGGGCTTCTCTTTACAAACCTGCTGGAAAATTCGATTAAATCTATCAAAAAAGCTGCAGAGAGGCGTTGTTTCTTCTCACAGCAGCTGAAGGCAGACACGCTCAGTTTAATAAAGAAGCTCAGGTGGAGAGAAACAAACATTTCTGAGTCAGCCAAAATCAGATTTGGAGTTCCTCAGGGATCGGCTCTGGGTCCTCTTCTGTTTTTACTTTACTCATCATTCACAGTAAGGGTAAATTTATAGAGGAATTACATTTCCAAGCTGGAAATTTGTCTGGAAAACCTCTTGTGTGTTTGTAGTAGCGGCTCGAAGCAGCTGAGGGACTTGATGTTCACCATCAGCCTGAATTTTACTTGAGATGCTAACATTTTAACATCCATCAAATGTAATGAGCTAAAAAAACATGAATCAGGACAGTGATACTCTGAAGTTGTGGGCTGATACTTTCCAAAGCTTTTCTCATCAGATAAATATCTTGTTCCCAAAAGTTTAAAGTAAAACTCTTCCAGGACCTTTAGCACTTTCTGCCTCGCAGCAAGGGTGGGAGGGGTTAAAAATCACATTAACGACTCTCTCTGAGGTTTGAAATCTGTCTGACAACATGTCCAGGATCCCTCCCTCCTCCCTCTGATAGATTTCCAGCCTCTATTATCTAAAATGCTTCAACAGGACAAAGAGATCTGTCCCTTCACCTCCTGCGTCATCCGTCTGTCTCCGCTCTCTCCGAGTCCATTAGAACCTTCTGTAAGCATCATTCATCCTGAGGGCCTCGCCAAGACGCCACACTGCACGATGGATGGGCGTAAATAATACCCAGAAAGCCGCCGCCTGTTTATTCATCAGCTTCGCCGGTCCTCTCACTCGACCAGGCAGTTAGCTGCTAAAATATGAGGCTCCGTCGCCACGTGCCACGCTGAAATGGATCCTCAGGGAAACGAGAAACTCATCACAGGTGTCACTCTTAAAGAGGACATGAAACAAGAACCTGAGTGAGAAAGACAGGAAGTAACGCCCAGCTAATGCAGGCTTTATATCACCGCTCCGATCAGTTAGAGCTCAGACAGACATTATTAATCAGGACTGACCTATCAGAACATCCTTCAGCACAAGGTCACCACATGACCTCTGCTAAAAAAAAAAAAAAGAAAAAAAAGAAAAAGAAATTAGTAACGGGGAAAAGTCCACTTAGTGGATTTTTTAGAACAGCAAATCACAGTCTTCATCAGGTGACAGTTTGCACAGTTATCATGTGATGAGCATCATCATCTGGTCACGTGACAAGGCTTTAACCGAACTGAAGATTCTGCTGAAAGGTCGGGAAAAGACACGAGTGGATTCTTGTTGGATTAACTCGCATAACAATCTGCAAACTGTTGAATTAATCAGATTTCATGATCTAAAGTATTTCTTACGATTCTCAGCAGGACAATCGACACGGGGACATCACGAACCCCGAGCGGATTTATAGACTGTGGTGAACTGTGGTGGGCTGGACGAGGTCAGGCTGACGTCGCTTCAGCTGCTGGTTTCATGTTTAACAGAACAAACTCTCAGGAGGAAAGAGAAGAAACCAACGGTCCAACGGGACACTTCTAGTTATTTAAAGACATTAATATGTGATGATGATCCGTTGGCTGGTACTGGTTCACGATTGATGGCTCACCTGCATGGCGATCAATATGAAGTCGATCAGCATGCCGATCCCACAGAAACCAACAGTGCAGAACTTCAACAGCCCTGAGAAACAGAAAGTCAGTCATTATTAAATAATACATGTCAAATATTCCTATAAGCTTGACATGTTTTGTACTGTTTAATTTCCCAAATGTTTAAGATAATTATTTGTGTTTATCTTTAAAGTTTGATTTTGTGGTTTTTAGTCATGCTTTAGTCTTTCTTCCTGCCTGTGTGACTGTATTTTATTCTGCGTAGTGTTTCTGTAAAGCACTTTGTAACGCTGCTATACAATAAACTCTAATAGGACATTTCATAACATTTAAATACATTAAAAGGTTTCTGTGAATGAGTGAAATCTCATCCCAGTTTAAACAGGTGAAAACGATGAAGAAGAAGATGAAGACTCTGTGACACTCACAGATGAAGAGAGTAAAGTTAATTAACAAAGGAGCTGGTAAAAATCTGGATTTATCAGAGTGTGAGCGAGCAGTTGGTTGGTCGGACGTGTTTCAGGTGTCCAGGACTGAAGTGAATTGTAACGTCTCAGCGCGATCCACCGGGACTTTCAGAGGTCTGACGTGGTCCGGTCAGAGTCTGGATAGAGTCATATAGAGCGAGTCACAGGTGGTTTCCATGTTTTGGTTCATTATAATGCCAGATGAACGTGGAGGTGGTGCACTATTGCTCTGTCTGTTAAACCTCAGACACACTGAGCTGGAACAGTGTTAAACTTCACGTCCAAAGTCAAATTAGGAGACTTTATTGTACAGTTTCAATCGGTGATCAGTTGTGGGTGTTTTTGGACATTTGTAGTCCTGTTTGAAGCCACACCTGTAGACACAGGGTAAGCCAGAAGCCCAGGTACGGTGGGTCCAAATCCACCAACTATCGCCGTATTTAGGGCCAGATTAAGTAACCGTCTGCACCAGAACAAAACTCTGTTTAGCGTTAAAACTCTACTGTCTGTACGGAGTAATGAGGCCAGGTGTCAGTTCTGCTACTGAAGGTGTGGACACGGGTACTCGTGCTGATGGCCTTATTGCATGTAGTTTCTTTTTAGAGTGCAAAGTTTGGGGAGGAGATTATTTAAACGAATCACACAAATGTGATGAAGAACCAAGTAATTGGCACAGGTGGATGGCTGAAAGCTGTGAGCGCAGTGCCAAACCTTTGGCTCTTTACTGACTCCTCACCCTACACACTCCTGCTCCTCAATAACACCGGCACATGTGGATGAAACAGAGCAGAGCTGAACCTAATCTGGAGTGAAGGAGGGAGGTGAGAATCCTGAGGGGCACGCGTCCTGTTGCTGATGATGGTTTGCAGCGTTTTGGGTTTTTAGTCACATTCCTGCACAGAGATCTGCTCACAGTGAAAACATCTCTGTGTGTCTTTTCCCTCAGAATCTCACTTTGTTGGAAACACTGATGATGATGATGAACTCAAAATCACATGACATTACAGGCAGCAGGAGTTTATCCATCCAAGTTTTTCCTGATGTCGCACAAACCCTCAGTCTTTAACAGGCTGCTGGTTTTTATTTGAGGAAATCCTGCACGCTGTTTGGTGCAACTCAAATGTTTCTCTGAATGTCTAAAACAGAGGAGGAGCAGAGTTAGCAGACACATGGATGGTAAATAAATGATCCTTTAAGAAAATGGTGATCTGTTCCTTTAAATCTTTTTCAGTTTTTTTTTCCTGCCTGTAAAATAATTTTTTAGAAATAAATCAGAGTTGGCTCAGCCGGGGCTGACCTGTGCCAAATCAGGCCAGGTGTTCAACAATGCAGCTGTCGTCTGTCCAAAAACCCTCGAGCAGCAAACACACACACACACACACACACACACCCTTTGAGGCTTTGTGGAGCTGCAGGTGTCTCATTAAAGGAGGTCTGCGTGCTGATAAAACTCGTCCTTGTTGTGCTAATCATAACTGTTATTCTTCGGCGTTTTGCCTGCATTGTGTGCTGATCAGAGACGAACAAACACTCGGCGGATTCAGGCTGGAAGACCAAAAAAATGTGGACACAATTAAAGGGCAACACCGCCTATTTTCTAAGTTAGAGTTCCATGGGGAAGATGCTGCAGGTCCTCTCACATCCACCAGGTGGTGCTGTGACAGGAACAACTGCAACTTCTTCCCTTCTTGATTTAAATGATTAATGATGGAGATAGTTTGTGAAGCACATGTCCTGGCTCTAGCCTCTGCAGTCTGAGCCTTTAAGAGTTTTTAAAAACAGTCGTTTTGAAGCTTTTTAATCGTATAAAGTCTGAGTTTAAAATGATAACCATTCTCTTTAAAGACGGTTTGAACTCGACCTTGGACGAAGCGCAGTTAGTAACTGCTCTGTCGCTGCACAGCTCGGTTTGTATCATCATTATCACTCCGTGTGTCATAGCCCAGTTGGTCTTGCTTTCTGGATTAACTAACCTTCCCCACGGCCTGGCTGGAATGACTCCACCTTTTGGGTGGAGCCCGGACGCCACACCTCACATGGAACACCTGCATCGCATTCCTCATCATCCTCAGCCTACTCTTAAGGAACGGTCCGAGCCCTCAACCTTCGCCAGATTTTCTCTTTCACCCATGCGGTAATCAGGCAACTTAGAGGTATCAGTTAGTTTTGGGAAACCTTGTGCTCACCTGTGTCTCCTCTGTTTCCAGTTCCAGTTTCCTGCACCTTCCCACGTTCAACCCCTGCCTACCAGTTTTTCACCGAGCCGGTCCGCCTCTGTCTCTGGGCAAACTGGATAACTCTCCAAGTCGCTCTCCTGCCTGTTCGCCCTCCAGCACCATCTCCTTCCCCGGAAAGCAAGACCCTGGTGCCTATTCTGTCTCTTGGAGCCCCATCAGACCTCCCAAGTAAGACCAATTCACTCTCACCCTCGCCGCCTGTGTTTGGACCTCTGTGGAGATCGGCCGGACTAACAGCTCTCTCTCTCTTCCCCTTCCAGTACCCGCGCCCCGTGACCAGACTAGTCAGCTCCATAATTCTGAACTGTACATTGTCTCTGTAAATAAACCTGTAAACCCTGTCAGTATTGTCTTCCGAGTCGTGCGTGAGTTCCCGAGTAAACGGCCTTTTCGGCCGATGACAGTGTAGTTCTTTATGTCTCTGTCTGCATGTTTGTGGTTATTGTCATGCTGCACAAATAAATGTTAAAAAATGTAAACATTTGCGTAACTATTTATAGTGAGGTATCATGATCTTTCAAAATAACATATATTGTTTATAGATTTAGCTCGACCAGAAAATTTATTCTAACTGCTCAACATCCTGTTTTCCTTTTTATGTACAGTTTTTTATCTACAGTTAAATGGTTTGCTTCCAGTCCACTAACCTGCAGCTGATTGTGTTTTGTACATCCATATATTTACCCAAACTGAATGTATTTTTACATTCATTTTATGAGAAGATGGTTAATTGTCCTTAGGTGTTTTTTACTGTGTAATATCAGAATGACTCTGTTACTGATTAGCAGTGATTGGTTATTGGCAACTATAATTACACTAGTAGACACAGGGAGATTAGGTGTGATTAAAGTTGGTGAGTGCAACTACCACAACACTAAAAAGGATACTAACTTCTGACCTTGATAAGCTAGACTGAGTTGCTGTGCAGCAAAGGCCCTGGCATGAGACTGCAACCAGATGCACAGCAGCACTACATTCCCATTTATGTCTGTAACATAAAGTTTACAGGTAGGCTTTAACTGTATTTAGTTCATTGCCTAGCTAGAGAGCCAACTATGGGCTTTTTCTAGGGAAGGAAGCCACTGCTTCTTGAAGATCCCCATCGCCTGATACAGCATGGATGTACACTATTTCAAGATCTTGTTTTATGAGAAGCTATCACTGTAATAATAACAACCCAGTTTTCTATTCTATTTGCAGATGTTGCTCTGCAAAAATTATGGGTCAAAATTAGTAGTTACCAAGCCCCTTAAGCTCCGTGAAACTGTATTAACAGACAACACAGACTTGGCTGCAAACAAAGTGAAAGAGATTAGCCTCAAAGTCTCAAAATCTCCACTTTAAGTGCACAGTTCACTACAGTGCATTAATAAGCAGGAAATTGAGCAAAGATTGTACACATTTAAAAATCAACTTATTGTGATATTTTGTGTTTCTTAAAGATTTGAGTTTTCTACTTATGTGACGCACCATTCTATAATGGTTACCCATTATTTGCCCATAGATAAGACTCTAAAGCCTTTTTTGCACTAATGGTTAAATGACCTTTTTGACCTCTAGTCAAATATTTGCCTGTGAATTGCATAAGGCCATAATCAGATTGTGAGCAGTATCAATTTCTTGATCCAACCAGCACTGGTCTGCAAACACTGTTCCCTGCCCTGAGTCTCTCAGCGGGCTTGTAAGTGGAGCATTGTTAAAGATTACAGAACACATCCAAGATATGATGGGGGCCACTTGGGCATCCAGTTATGAAGAAGTTGTAGAATAGGATGCTTTTGGTGATCACCTTTTTCCATCTCAGCTCTTGAAAGAAGGTGTCTAAGAAAAATAAGTCAGTAAAAAAAATTACTGACACCTATAACAGTGATTTAAAGAATATCCTATATGCTACATAACATACATGACACCAATTGGTTAATATAGTAAGTAGGACAATTTAAAACATTATTCATGTCTCTTGCAATCTCACAATGAGGGAAAAAGTTCAAATTTAGCTCCAGTAAGGACTGCTGAGGGAGGCTTTTGGTTTGATACAAGTCTTTAAAGTCTCTAGACTACTTTTAATTTTCTGGAGCTCAGCCTCATTCTGACTCAGGAAAGCCTGCATAGGTTCACTGAAACAGTTTCACTCTAACTGGCAATGGGCTGCTGGAAAGAAAAAAGTAGCAAAGAGAAGGTAGTGAGGCAGGAGAAGTTTTTGGCTGTAGCACAGGTGGTCATAAATAGTCTGAGGAGGTATCTAAAACTCGCTCCCATCCAGCTTCCAGTCTCCAGTCTCTTGGCATTTGCATGTTGCTTTGGACACTAGTTCTGTGCTCAGGGGCCTGGCTGTAGGGGCCTTGCTGGATAATGCCACATTTCTTTCAGGCAGCTCAGGGAGAGCCAGAAAGAGAGGGAGCAGAAGCAGCTTATCTGGCTACTAGCCATCCTCACCACTACCACCAGTGACCCTGATGAGGGATTTATATATTTATATATTTAAACACACACACCGCTGCTCTCACTACAACCATGGGCTGTATTGCTTCCCCTCAACCCTGCAAGTCATGCAAGACTTTACAGATTTATGGTTGAGGGGAAAACGTGTCCCACTGTGGAATAGTAGTGACACAGAGAGGTAAACAAACCTTGGGTATGTAGCTAAAAGGCCATGTATGACAGGGCCTGTGTTGGGAAACAGCCCAAGGTCCTGTTTCAGACTGAAATGATGTCATTGCAAATGGAAGTGCACCATGTAGTCGAGGCCACGTACATTCATCTGTTAGTATTAATGCAGTTTAATCCGGAATGGTGTAGTTCTGTTTTTGTCACATGTTTACACAGGGAAAATGGCATACCAGTATACAGTAACATACTGTAAAAGATGCTGCAAAGACCACCCATCTCAGCAGCCAAGAGTGATATGAGTTTGTTTTATAATGTTCTTATGCTATGTTTGAGTTTCCAGCTTTTGATTGCAAAGAGTTGTGTATTATCTTTTGGAGACTGAGAGTAGAGACAGACATTAATACACTGTATGTGTGGAATTAACCCCACAGTAAGGCCAAGACATACAGTTCAAACTCTCTAACTCAACATTTGCACAGTGTGGAGATGGTAATTCATAGTCTTCATATTTCTTAAATTACACTTTAACGGCATTTTTTGGAATCCAAACTAAAGAGTCTGACTAGCTATTAAATCAGCTATGCCGAAGACACAGTCAATCACCCCCACTGGGGTTTGAAGGTGTTGTATATCACTCAGAACTTGTGATTTAATACTATTACACCACTTGGGTTCTGTCATAAAGATGTTGCAAGAATCTTTTCCTTTCTATTGGACTGCCTTCAAGACTACATTATCTTTTCAAACAGCAGGACCAGAAACAGAATGAGGATGTACTACATATACACATGCATTTGACTTCTGACTCTTGAAACAGATCTGATTCTTGCTATGAATAACATTAAGTCAGATTTTCCTCTATGTAGACAGTCAGGGGATGATCTTTGATCTTTCCAACTGTCTTTTTTCTCTTCTAGTGTAGCTTATAGTGAGGAGTGTGCTTATAGCTGTAGCAAAGAGAAAAGGGGAAACAGGAGGCCCGGGTCTGCTTAACAATACAAGTTGCCTTCCTCTGCCAGATATCTGCAGAGTGAGAACAAATAGTGAATGAAAGAAGGGAAAATGTTAACGTAGATAATGCCAGCCAAGACGGGGAAGGAAAGAATGGTTCATATTCCTAAATTCAACAGTCTTCTGAAGAGAAGAAAGTGCTGGCAGATACAACAAGAAGGAAAGAAAGAAAGCTGCATTTGCAGAATAGTAGAAAGGTAAAATTGATAAAGGAAAACCTACAGTCTGGGGCTGAGACATTAAGGATTACATTATTTCAAAGACAGTGTAGATAAAGCATATTATAATTCTGGAAGTTTTGCCTTTTTTTGGCAGTCAAGTGGTGAACAATATTGTTTTAAAGTACTGGTGTTCAGTATAATTACAAAGTTGCAATCAGACCTTATGCTAAAGCCTTTAATAAGTATAAAAGTTTATCCTTAACTTTTTTTTTTTCCTGTGTGGGTATATGTATTTGATATAATAATAATAATAATAATAATAATAATAATAAACTTTATTTATATAGCACCTTTCAAAAACAAAGTTAAAAGGTCCTTTACAAGACAAAATAGAAAAACAAATGGCAAGTAAAACATTAAGAAGAGATAAAAGTAAAAACATCATAGGCATAGGAAATATTGGCAGTACAGGGAGATTAAAAGTGAGGAATAAAGTAGATTAAAAATAAAGAAAAGAAACAGGTAAATTAAAAGCAAATATAAAATAAGTAAAATAAATTAAAAAATAATCACAACATAGAAATAGCTCAAGGTGGAGGCACAGGAAAAGCCTGTTTATAAAAATATATCTTTAAGAGGGATTTAAGAGGGATTTTATTCTGATCTCCTCAGGGAGATTATTCCAAAGAATGGGTGCCCTGACAGAAAAAGCCTGATCCCCCTTAGTCCTTAGCTGAGATTGTGGGATGGCCAGCAGAGCCTTGGCTGAGGACCTCAGGTTACGACCAAGGGCGTACGGTGACCTGAGATATACTTCGGTACAAGCCCAGAGCGGGCCTTAAAAGTCAGCAATAAAATCTTAAAATCAATTCTAAAATCAATAGGTAGCCAGTGAAGAGAAGCCGAAGAAAATAGGAGTGATGTGTTCCCTTTTTTTTTGGTTTTAGTAAGAAGTTTGGCTGCTGCATTTTGGACCAGCTGTAATTTGTGTAAACATTGTTGGCTCAAGCAAGTGTATAATGAGTTACAGTAATCTAATCTAGAGGAGATAAAAGCATGTATGACTGTCTCTAGATTTCTTTTGGATAAAATTGAGCTGATCTTACAAAGTCTCCTAAGCTGCATAAAACAAGACTGGACAACTGAACTGACATGCTTATTTAAGATGAGGTGGTTGTCAAAAATTACGCCAAGGTTTTCACAATATTGGCCCACCTTTATAGACAAGGAGCTCAGGTGTGTTGTGAGTTTGCTGGATGCATCTGGACTAATAACAATTACTTCTGTCTTCTCCATATTTAGCTGCAGGAGGTTCTGTGCCATCTGGCATTTAATATCTTTGATACAGTCATTCAGTGTGTTTAATTTAAGAATGTTACTGGGGTTAAAAGAGATGTACAGCTGTGTGTCATCTGCGTAGGAGTGAAAATTCACACTATGCCTGCAGATATCATGCCCCAGGGGTAACATGTATACAGAAAATAGGAGAGGTCCAAGGACAGACCCCTGAGGTACCCCACAGGTCATCTTCATTGAGGATGACTGTGACTTGCCAATGACCACACTGAAAGATCTATCCTGCAAATAAGAATAAAACCACCTTAAAACTGTACCAGAATAAGAACAAAATAGTTTATTTACTGACAAAACTCAAATTAACTCCCAGTTTGTGCATACTTTGGTCATTAGTTATTTTAATTTTAATTAACTAATTTTAACATGTAAAATGTAAGACTAGCTTATGACATATTGTATATTGTATACAGAAGCCACAATCCTTTTATGGTTACACTTTTTTAAATGTGCAAATTTACTGCTTTTCAGACCTATTTAACCCCTACAACCTCTCTAATGCTCAAAACTTCATCAGTTGATGGTGAAACACTCCTCCAACATGTCCAATCTATCTCCAGAGGATTTCAGCACCAGCCACATTTTACATGCACTTAATCACAAAGGTTGCCATCATAAAGAGGAGTTGTTTTAACACCAATAAAGTCTGTAAAAGTAGTTATACTAGACTGTATGTTTTGCAATTCATGTTAGTACAGGAACTTTTCCAGTAGGCCTCTATTTTGTGCTTTTGATACATCTAAGTCACAAAATAGACTAAATTTTGTTTCAAAGTCAAAATTAATTGCCATATGTAGCAAAGAAAGCAGTGGCAGAGATGGCTTCTGTGGCTGCAAGTGGTAATTACACAATTTTGTTGCATTAAATTCTGTTGGGCTCCAAGTTCAAGCAGTGAAGGACACTTGAGTACATCCTGTCAGCTGCTCTTTCAGCAACCGCAAAATCATCATTTTAGTACAACCAGTAATTTTAATGTCCACAGCAACAGGCAACTTAGTAATATGTGTGCCTCGGGTAAAAAAGCTTTTCAGTTTACATTAGTTTACTTTCTAACTGTAAGAAGTCCCTGTCACTGTTCTGACTAAAATAGAAATAGAGGTTCTAAAATATAGGGATGTAGCTGATCGCAATATGATAACCTCAAATCTCTTCCTCTGTGAAAGAAACTGCCTCCCTCAGACAGTGCGCAGTTACTGAGATCCTTGGTGAGAGATAACAGAGTCACAGCTAGATGATGATTGACCTTTTTGGCCCCAGTCTGTTCCAAACTTGTCATAAATGGCAAAAAGACATCTGTAAAAGAGAGATAGGTTATTGATAGATTGCTTATGACCATGGGCCCTCAACAGCTGAGGGGTTTGTGGCCTGTAGAAAAAGATAACACAAGCAATGCCCTGCAAGGATGAAAAAGCCCCACCAGGGGCAGAACCATTATTAGTCAGTGGTATGTCCGTCCTGTGGCTAGAGTGACCAGATCCCAACAGACTAAATGTGGGACAAAGAGTGTGTTTGTGTGAGACAATGTTGGAAATGTTACTAATTCTGAAAGGTGGTCTGAAATTTTTACATGTCTGCCCTAAAAAAAATAAACAAACCATTCAGGGTACAGGTTTGGTACTTAGCATGTGAAGGACAAATATATAGTCTTTTATGTATAAGCAACTTTCCAAACTCCTTCTTTAGGTAAGCCATAAGCATAAAAGGAAGCTGAAGGTCGTTCAATAATCTTCGTACTCTCATGTATTTCCTTTTTTTTTTTGTTTGTAATAACTGTTAGAACTACTAAAAGTTATCCCTGCTCTTCTGTCTGGTTGTCACTTTTGCGTTTCACTGGTGATACATCTATACATCAGCGCATCTGTTTTTGAGTCACGTTTCTTGTGAGAATCACATGTATTGTGTCACTTCATGTCATTATTCTTTTCAGTGTAAAACTGAAAAATAATAATATTGATAAAGGCAAAACACACTGAGAATTGATTTCAGCTACTTGTGTATATTGTAGTTTTTCAGTATTTATTGTTGCATTTCTTTTGTTTGTGGTACTTTCCTTCATATTCTGCAGAAATTTGCATAGCTTGTGACCTTGTGGTGACTTGCAGTTTTTCCTGTTTTCCCTGTTCCCAGTTATTCACAGCCAGTGAATAAAAGCCAGACTTTAGAAAAGTGTATGTGCTGCAGTGCTGTCTTTTGAATACTCGAGGCATTCAAAATGTGAGACATTGTCTCAGTATGTAGGACAGAGGGACACAGGATAAAAACGCTGTCCAGTCCCGCATAAAATGGGACACCCGGTCATCCTACCTCTGGTGGGTTTAGTTTACACCCACGGAAAACACGTCAGCTGTTGCAACCTGATTCCAAATTAGTCTGAAATACAGTTTCAATTTCATATTTGAAAATGCAGCTGTTGAATAAGCTGTTGCTTGAATCTCAGTTCTGTAAGACCAGGGGTGGGTAGAGATATCCACCTATCAGGGCACGTGGGAGGGGTTTAGCAATCAGGAGATTAAATAATGCTGGATGTGTGTTCTGTTCAAAGCATTTTTATGACACCATACCAAAAGGTTTGTTTGAAATGCCTCAGGTAATTCCTTTACGTGGCTTCTTGTTTATATCTTTTAAGAAGTTTGGATCCTGTGTCTGTTGTTTTGGAGCTGTTTGACACCGACCTTAAGTAAGCAAGAATTGTATAGCAGCAAATCATGAACTGTTTGTATCCAATCACCGTAAGATCAGATACTACACTTGTCTAGAAGCTAGAATTTTTCCATAGTATGGGTGCTGGACATTCAAATAAAAGATTTCTTACCAAACAAATGGTTTATGAGCCTATACTAGTGTGAACAGATATCATGAGAAATCATAATTATAACTAGACACTTAGGGTTAACTAGAAATTCCTCAGACCTCCACCAAGGTGGAAGTTCACTGATGTTTTAATTTTCAAATGTAATTGCAGAATCCAGCCCTGATGACAGAAAATATTAATTAACCTTAGGCAGTATTGAGGCTACAATGCAGAGTCCTATTAAAACCATGCACAAACAAACCTAAAATGTTAAAAAAAAAAAAAGAAAAAAGGAAAGGCACAAATTGCTAAATAAGGGCCTAAACCAAGGTAAGTAGTTTTGGTGCCTCAACTAAACCAAACCAAACTGCAAGTAAAAATGAAAGTAAACTATATTGAAGTGTTGGAGACATCTTTTATTGCTGTGTGAGATTAGAACGGTTCTCTCTTTGGTAAATGTCCTGTAACATATGCCCCACCACTGCCCTCTTCTTACTTTGCCAAAGTGGAAGCACTAAAATTTGTGTCTATGAATGGCTTAAATTTTGTGACTATTTCATGGACTGCACTTTGACCGTGTTGGCAGTTAAGTGAAAAACCAGCAAATAAGCACAGCTGTGTACAGTATAGGCCTGACTCCTGCCTCGGGTTGTTTGGCTAGGTGGATTTATAAAGTCTTTAGAAACCTGTGGCTCAAACACACATACTTGGGGTTTGTAAATAATAGCCAGTTTTTTCCCCTGTTTTTGAGAATAGTGAGAAATTATAGATACAATAAAAAACAGAATGTGCGTGGTTTTTTCCCCTAATATTTTCTGACTTCTTTAATATTCTGCAGCCAGAATTTGACCATGGATCACCAATAAATACAAAGG
Organism: Paratilapia polleni; assembly: GCA_015106735.1. NCBI lineage: Eukaryota > Metazoa > Chordata > Actinopteri > Cichliformes > Cichlidae > Paratilapia > Paratilapia polleni. The sequence continues at coordinate 5,378 of VUQI01039367.1, read as the reverse complement.
GCCAGGTACTGGAGCAGGAGAGTGAATGCAAGAGAAGCTATTTGTCCCACTGCAAGTCAGAGTACCATCAAAATCATTTTAAAGCTGTTACTTTAAGAAATAGTTACATGTTAGGGCTTTAATTTGCATACCCACATTCAACAACATTTTATCAGTAAGTGTTACCACCTCTTTAAAAGCAGAAGATTTGGGAGTTTGCATTCAGGAGCATTCAGGTGCACATTAAAACAATGCCACAATCTTCCCAGCAAGTCCACCCCAAGGTCTGACCATGCAATGCTCAGAGAAATTGCAAAAAACCCAAAAGCTACATCTCAGACTCAGGACTCAGTTAGCATGCTAAATGTTAACGTTTATGACAGTACAATTAGAAAAATGCTGAACAATTATGGCTTGTTGGAAAGGATTGTCTAGAGAAAGCCTCTTCTCTCTAAAAAGAACATGGCAGCACATCTTAAGTTTGCAAAGTTGCATCTGAACAAACCACAAGACCTCTGGAACAATGTCCTTTGGACAAACGAGACCAAAGTAGAGATGTTTAATAATGCACATTTGGAGAAAACGAAATGCAGCATATCAGCACAAACAACTCATACCAGCTGGCAAGCATGGTGATGGAGAGGTGATGATTTGGGCTTGTTTTGCAGCCACAGGACCTGGTCACCTTGCAGTCACTGAGTCGACTATGAACTCTTCTGTGTACCAAAGTATTCTAGAGTCAAATGTGAGGCCATCTTGGCTGAAACTGGGTCATGCAACAGGACAATGATCCCAACTACACCAGCAAATCTACAACAGAATGGCTGAAAAAGAAAAGAATCAAGGTGTTGCAGCAGCCCAGTCTAAGTCCAGAGTTCAGCCTGATTTAAATGCTGTGGTGGGACCTTAAAAGGGATAAATGAATGCCTGCAAACCTCAATGAACTGAAGCAACGTCGTAAAGAAGAGTGGAGCAAAATTCCACAACGATGTGAGAGACTGATAAAGTCATACAGAAACTGATTACTTCAAGTTGTTGCTTCTAAAGGTGGTTCTACAAGCTACTGAATCATGGGGAGTGCTTAGTTTTTTTACATGACTGCATAAAGTCCTGTGAAATCTTTCTTTTGCACATGCACGTAGAAAGTCACCAGATTAAATTACTTATATTTATGAGAATAACAGAGAATAACTGTGATGCACCTGCGTGTTGACCAAGCATACACACGCATATTATATTCTACTTTCACACGCATCAATACACTTGAGTGCGAGCTTCTGTGTGGATCCCTTTCTGACTTGATTAACAGACTCACAGACAGCATGGGATTCACTATGTAATGGCGACACCGTGTGGTACAAGTTTTTAACTGCAGCTTGATGCAAGAAAATGGCGTCTTGGTACGCGACAGTATTTAGCATCAGTTTCCACTATCTGATGAAGGTTTTCAACATCTGAAACGGACAAGCACAGCTAAACGGACGATAAGCTCGTAGAAATGCCCCGCATAGCTTCTGATGAGTAAGCAGTCTGTCAGCCAGTCTGTCTGTCCGCCTGATGAGTTCCTGGATTTGTTGGAAAAGGCTGCCTAACAGGTAACCTTGACCTTACTCCTGAAAAACAGGTTGTACGAGGTCACAGGATTCAAAGTCAGTGCTGCTATTACAAAACCACCAGTGAATATATAAAGCTTTATGAGGTATGACACACCGCACTGACAATCATTTTTTAATTTATAGCGTTATGGGAATGACACATAAAACAGATACTGTATATTATAGTACAACCTGCTGTACTGTATATGCCGACCTCATTTAGAGCTGGTTGCATTACTTATAGTGAACAGCAGGTGGCAGCATAATGCAGTCTTCTAGCTTGTTGCATGTATGTCTACAAGCAAAAACTCTGAAATACAGGTTGGTAGTTTGATATATTTTTGTTGTTTTTGTTTTATAGAAAGGAAAAACTCACTGTTAAAATACATTTTTATGTAAATGAAACCTTGATATCCACAGGACCACAGGAGTCAAGTTGTACTTGTATTACTGTAATTTGAAAGGAGAGTCACATATTTGTTCTAGACATATTTTGGAGCCAAACTCTGTAAACCCAACAGATCATGTTGTTACCTTCCACATCCCTTGTCCTCCTTTGCATGATTTGTTTTTTAGTTTATATAATTTTCATTCCTATGTTAAGTGCATAAACATACAAATGATGACCTGATCTGCACTCTCCACTTTGCCAGCACTCAGTTACAGTGAAAACCTGTGGCAGGGGCTGCATACTTCTCACAGGAGAGCATCACGTTGCTGTGTGAAATGAGTGACAGCGCACGCAGAGTGCTGTCAGCAGCATTTGCAAGTCAATGCTCAGATTTAACCTCTCCACTCTCCCTCCCTTCCTGCATTCAAAATCAACCCCTGAAAAGATGCTCTTTTCTCACTCACCCCTTTAAAAAAGCAAAATGTGGGAATATAAACCATTCCACTGACCTCTCGAAATTTCACTGGCACATATGAAGTTAACTTTTTGCAACAAGACCCTATGAGGAAACCCTTCTAAGAAGTTTTCTTGCCTCATCATTACCTCTGAGTACACCATGCCATTTGGGATTTCATGGCCAAATTGTGCAAGCAGCTAGACTGCCAGACATTTGAAAAGTCAAAAGGAGATCTTATTCCACTTCACTGAGATACAAATCACTCCACTGTTCTGATTTATAAAAAAAAAATGCCAGTGAAAAGGAGAGGAGTACATTCCATCTTCCCGAGGCTACAACAGGTTATGATGAAAATGTTGTCCTATTTATAAATGGAACAATTTAGCAAATCTCAAAGAAAAAGATTGTTTTCTATCGATCTCTTCAGGGTTATGGTATGTGGTCTAAAGACTGGAGGAGACTTTTGAGCAGGGAAACAATGTTACGCCAAAGCACTGGAATTCCTGAGTTCCAAGATACACATGCCTGTTGGCGTAAATGTGTCAGCGCCTGTTTTATGCGTGCATACGTGTGCGTATGTGTGTCACGGAGGGTATTTATTTGTATCCGCCTGCAAGGAGGAGAGAAGGTGTGTTTGTATGTGTGTGTGCACGCATGTGAGCATAGCTGCTGCTGATGTGGGTCATTACCCCTTCTTTTCCCCAGGGGCCATACAGCAGGGAGAGGACAGAAGGGGAGGGGTGGATTGAGGGTTTGGGGGCAGGGGTGGGTGGGGGGATGGGAAACATGGACGTGTTTCAGGGGGATGAGATTGTGTGCTGGAGAGGAGGGTGGAGAGGAAGTCCCAGAGGAGTAGAGACCAATAAATCACAGGGCCGTCTCTGCGCTGACACCCAGCTTGTCTGATGAGGGGCAGAAAGAGGAGTGGGGGTGGGGGGCAAAGTAAGGCAGCAGGGAGGGGTGGGGTGGGGTGGGGAGGAGCGGCATCGTGACAACACTGTGGCCTTGTCTTCCTGTCACTCAAGCCAACGCCGGGCAGGAGAGATTCTCCATCCCAACCTAAAGGCACTGGTGAAACTGGGGAGAGGTGGTGAGGCTGGAAAACCAAAAGTTTGCCCCAAAGCAGAACACCTTCATGCAAGAAGCTTTTTGCTGCTGTTCTGATGAAAGTTGAGATAAACAAACTCCTCTTATTTCCTTGCATTCTTAGAGGACATTGGTTTGTATTCCAGGACTTAAATCTAAATTTCAAGTTGGGTCATTTCAGAACTCAGAACAATTTAAAGAAAATGGGATTTAACTTGTTACACTGTTGGGCCACTGTACATGGCTGTAACGTTATTAAAAAAAATTGGTTCCCGTGATTGATTTTTCTACTAGTATAATTACTGCAAAATCTTAGGTCTGTAAAGAAGGACTTTCTCTTCTATTTTGAAGGACTACCTCTAAAACTGTTGATGCTTTAGCTCGATTTATTTTTTTTTCACTACCAAACCATATTCTACTAGTAGCTTGAATGCTCTGAAGTGATGTCAGGTCATCTAGACTGTTCCTTTCATCACTGCTATCCTTTCTTGAGTTTCTGAGAAAATCTAGCATCTTGCTTTTTTTTTTTTTTGGATGCAGTATCAGTATATAATGCTCATGTCTAGGGAGAAAACACAAGACAGGTGAAGGTTATTGATCCAAGCAAAACAGCAATAACCACTCTCATCATGCTGCCTGCCGGTAAACAACAGAGATGACGGTTCATCGTCTCAACAGGATGTCTGTTCGGTAGACCTTGTCCCTTGTTATTGGGGCATCATTTAGTATTAATATCAGTCACAGTTTGACATTGATATTGCTGCTGGCAACCACAAAGGAATGAAGCTGTCTCTAAAGAATAGTGAGAAGTGAACTTGTTTTCATCACCACTCCCTCCTGATGTTTTGCTGCTTGGTGATACTGTATGCATAACCCGTGTCTTGGCTTTCGCTCCTGTTTTCATTCCTTAGCAAAGCAGCCCTGCTCCCTTGGGTACTTTCCACCATTTTCCCCTTTGAGACAGGTGTGTGTGGACATTATGTGTTTACTTAGACTCGTTATAAATGAGTTTGATAGAACTCTCTTAACAACCTCACATAATTGAGCCAAAACCAAAAGGTCCTGTGGCGTTGTGACCATTGCGTCCTCTCCTATTGTAGGGCCCTTTTGATGTCCCTTTGCTTGGAGCTGCTGAGGAGAAGGGCACTGTGGACGTAGTGTATTTAATCACTGGAGCTCAGCCAACCCACAAACATACACACACACACACACACACACACACACACACACACACACACATACACCTAGAGCACTCCTTCACCTGACCTGCCAATAGCAATAATATGTGTCCTTCACTTATCATTTTCTATCATCTATATTATTATACCCCCCCAGCACAACGCAGCCTCATACATCCTGTGAACCCTCCCACCTACCTGCCCCCCTACGCCCCCAACACACACACACACACACACACACACACACACAAAACAAGAAACATCTCCCTGTGCAGCAGCAGACTGCAAAGCACTGCATTCCTCATGACTTTTTTTTTTTTCTAATAAATGTGATCCCAGAATCCGGGAGGGAGACCAGTGCTGTGCATTAAAATTCATGGGAAAAAATGGCAATAAAATCTTTCTTTCTCTCTCTCTTCCCTTCTTTCTTTCCTTTCCTCTCTACTCTCCCTACTTGCTCCCCTCACCCTTCTCTCTTTTTCATTCCCTTACTTGTCTGCTCGACACATGCACGCACACGCAAAACCCACATGCACAAGCGACACACACGTACACTTTTTTTTTCATCACCCATGCTCTCTCTCTCTCTCTCTCTCTCTCTCTGTCTCTCTTGTTCAATCTCCTAACCCTCCTACTGGCTCGTCTTTCTCAGCATCCCCCCTGCTGTCCTTCATCCTTTATTCTACCCCCCC
>VUQI01039365.1:0-16095 GCA_015106735.1 Paratilapia polleni | reverse complement strand
CCAGCAAATTCACCCCAAGGTCAGACTGTGCAATGATCAGAGGAACTGCATAAAACCCAAGAGCTACATCTCAGACTCTACAGGCCTCAGTTAGCAAGTTAAATGTTAAAGTTCACGACAAAACAATTAGATAAAGACTGAACAAGCGTGGCTTGTTTGGAAGGGTTGACAGGAAAAATCCTCTTCTCTATATAAAGAACATGGCAGCACAGCTTAGGTTTGAAAAGTTGCATCTGAACAAACCACGGAGGGGTGAAGATTTAGGCTTGTTTTGCAGCCACAGGACCTGTGCACCTTGCAGTCATTGAGTCAAAGGTGAACTCCTCTGTATACCAAAGTATTCTAGAGTCAAATGAGAGGCCATCTGTCTGACAGCTAAAGCTTGGCCCAAACTGAGTCATGCAATAGGACAATAATCCCAAGCACAGCAGCAAATCTACAACAGAATGGCAGAAAAAGAAAATAATCAAGGTGTTTCAATGGCCCAGTCAAAGTCCCGACCTCAACCAGATTGAAATGCTATGGTGGGACCTAAGAGAGCTGTGCATCAACGAATGCCCACAAACCTCAATGAACTGAAGCAACGTTATAAAGAGGAGTGGGCCAAAACTCCTCCACAATGATGTGAGAGACTGATAAAGTCATAAAGAAAACAGTTACCTTAAGGTACTTCAAGTTATTGCTGCTAAAGGTGGTTCTACAAGCTATTGAATCACGGGGTGGACTTAGCTTTTCACACTCTCTGCATTCTGGCTTGTTTTTTGTTAAATAAATAATGACATAGTGTAATATGTCATGTGTTGTTCTTTTGACAATTTTTTCTTATGTCCTGATGCATAAAACTTTAGAAATGAAAGAGAGTGTACTTTCTTTTTCACTTGGCTGTATACCTTGCTGCTTGTTTCTTTTTTCTTTTTTTTTAATGGCATTTATTTCTTCACTCCATTTCTTACACTGGTTGTTTTTACTCTTGAAAGCATAGCAACCTTGAGAATATGCTTTTTAGACATTTTGGCCATGCAGTCCTGTGAATGGCCTGCTGGTCTGTCCACCCCTTTGGTCCTGACTGAAATACCACACCAAATATTGGGAGGATTGACATGACATTTTGTACAGATGGTAAATATAAGCAAAAATATTGACATTCCCCTCAGGGATTATTGTCAGATGTTCACATTTTAACATGCTATAACAATGGTACAGTTAAGTAGTATTTAGAGAATTACATTTTTTTAAATTTTGCCTCTGTACACCACCACAGTGGATTTTAAATCAAAGACTTACTTTTGAGCCTCTGAAAATGAAGAACTGTGTATAAAAATGGCTGTAATTCCTAACCGGTTATTGCAGTACTTTTGTTAAACCCCTTGCATTAAAGCTAAACTAAAGTCTGCTCTTCAAACACATATTGACTGTTTGATTTAAAATCCACTGCGATTGTGTACGGAGGCAACATGACAAAAATGGCGTCACTGTCCAAAATTTGTAACTGTACGTGTCCACCTGATCCATCATTTTTACCTCTCCCATTCATTTTCTATGTAACTAGCTGTTCTGGTAGCACTTCTAATGGTGATCCTTTGAGTCGTCTACTCCTCATTTATATAAAGTTGAGACAAATCAGGGGCAACTGGAAACTCCTGAAAAACTTTTAAACTGACTTTCTCTCCTCGAATATTTAGAAGCACACAAGTAAAGTATTTAAGAAATATAAGAGAGAATATAAGAGAAAGTTTGTAAAAGAGCCACCATGTTGGTTTCACTTTGAAATCTGGGAACAGGTGCTCACATGGGGTGTTCGTCTAATCAGATGCAACTGAGAGTGTGTGCAGGAGGATGTAAGAGATCATCTATTGTGACACATCAAGCGTCCAATGCTGGGAAGTGACATCACCCTTCGTGTCCAGAAATGCCCCTGTAGACACGTTACATTAAATACAAGCAGGTTAGCATGGCAACATTAGAATTTACCTGAAAGCGCCACCTGTTGGCTTTAAGTTCTCGGGAAGATTATTCTGTTGATATACTGAAAATACATTTATTACCTGTCTTAGAGAATTACAGAGGCACAATCTAAACAATCTTTGAACCTTCAAGTGTATATTTTTAGGCTGTGCCAACTATCAGGTGGATTACAATTTGTTATTTGAAGGTATTTCATTTTTGCATGTAATTTATTCCCATATCAGTTACACTAGTGTTTATGAAGAAAATTAGTCAGGACACACACTGGCGTAGTCTAAAGCAGCGATGATACCACACGTGTGTCCTCTGATCAATTCATCAGCAGCTTTGATTCTGTTTGTACTACGTTATGTTGTTATAAAAACGTCACATCACTGTTGCCAAAAATGGAAAAAATAATGATAATGAATCAGCTATAATAAGCTAAATGATTCAAATAAGTTCAGTTCACTTTAATTCAGGATTGTGAACACAATAGCAACATTTAATATCTAACTTCTTTATCTCTCTGCAGATCATTGAAGACTGGAAATACGTGGCGATGGTGATTGACCGTCTTTTCCTGTGGATCTTTGTGTTTGTGTGTGTAGTTGGGACGCTGGGCCTCTTCATGCAACCTCTTTTTCAGAGTTACAACACCCCCATTGTTGAGGACATGGAGCATAACTGAAATCTGAAACCTGAACTTCCATCTTGACGTGACCCAGAAATGACTTTTTATTTCCAGAAACAGATTTCTGATAATATTTTAACACATCAAACCTTATGTCCACCACACTCTGACTGGCAAAATGTTAATGATGCATTTTAGCCTTTCCATTTCCTCCGCCACGTTCCTGCTCTGCCTTTTAAATCCTCCACATGCCCTGCCATCCTCTGGTCCACTCATCTGCCAGTCACTCAGGAGCTGCGGTCTTTTGCCCACCCCCAGCTTTGTAAAAGAAAAAAGTAAAAAAAACAACCCAAAACCCATAATCCAAAATGTTTGGTATAACATCAGTCACAGTATTTACTATGACACCTTTTTTCTAAAAAAGTTGGGATGTTGTGTAAAATGTAAAAAAAAATAATTTAGTTTAGTTTCTGATGTGTGGTGACAGAGAGCGCAAGCCCGGGTGTAGCCTCTTGCATCATCAGTGCTTCCACTAAACTCTATAAACAGATGCTTGCAGATAGCTATGGCTGCAGCAGTGCGACGGCTTGTGTGTGAGCTGGCAGGCAGCATACCATACAGTAAGACAAAGCAATGATCATTATGCCGTTGCCTTAAATACTCACACCCTGGCTTTATTCTTTGACACAAGGCCTAAGATGGATAACACAGCTTATTTAGTGTGCATCTATGCATCAGTAATCGTATGAGAGTCCTTGTTTTCTTTTCAGCAAAACAATGCTAAACCACATTTTGCACATATTTCAACATCACTTTGTTTTAAGCGTGTGGGTGCTAAATAGACCTGGATAATTTGGAGCATTATGAAGGGAGAAACTGTTATATATCAGGCAAAAATGGGAAAATGTACACAGCACAGTGGTAGAAATGACCCTGTCGCAACTTTGGAACATGTTACTAGTAATAAATTCAAAATGAGCATATACTTAAGTTTCAACATTTTATATTTATTCTTACTGTTGTTCTTACTGTTGTTGTTGTACTATTTTCGGTTAAACAAAAGTTTTAAATTATTTGCATTCTGTTTTTGTTAACATTTTACATGGCGTCTCAACTTTTTTGAAAATGGATTATACTTAATACTTTTCTTGTATCATAATCACAAGAAAAATGGCCAAAATGAGAGAAAAACAAGAACAAGACCCAAATTACAATTAACCAAAAGTCCCTTTTAATTATAAGATGTGAAATGAAAACACATTTGATCACTTGGGGAGCAATATCGTTCTTAAAGGATTGAAATGTAGCATATTTGAAAAAACAAATCTTTACCTGAAATGCCAAGACTGAAGGTACCCTTATCATTGTTCATAAAGGTTACGCCAAAAGCAACTCAGGACTTAACTTTTATTTAATTTTTTTTCTTACCTTTCTGTCTCTCTCTGTCCAAACAGGACATAACTGGGACTAGCATGCACACAACACAGAACAGACACTTTGTTTTAAATTAGCTTTTTGTTAACTCAAAGAGTGACAGAGCCCAAAGATGAACAAAGCCACAGAATCTCACAAACAGACTCATTTTTGCAGATGTGGACCTCACACCTCTCACACACCCCAGAAGAGAAGAAGATGAGTCCGCTTTGTGAAGACACCTGGAAGCTGCTCACTCCCCTTGTGTCCTCTTTCCAATAACACATATACAGCCAACACAAAACAGCTGACTGCTGGACTGCTCAAATAATAATGGATGGGTATGTGTCAGGGGGTGCCCAGCCTTTTTGTTTATGCTCACACAACTCACTGTGCAGAGCCTTGCCTGACTTGGTAGACTGATCTATGAGAAACAGCTGATGAAGGTGGAAAAATAGTGCTAAAAAAAATTCTTCAAACCAATGACTATGAGGCTGTTGCTGCTAATCGTGCTTCTTTTAAAGGTCAAAAGCAGTGATTGTCTGCATCTATCACCCAGAAACCAGCAGCAATAATATTGTACAGTATTTTATACACACTGACCTGGATGAAATTAAGCAAACAGCCGGTCTTTTCACTTTCATTATCTGCGATCACACTGTATGCTTTACAGTCTGTTATCAGAGGCATTACTTGAAACCATGTCCTGTTATTATTTCTAAGAGGTATTATATAACTTTTCACCTTCCTAGTGCACTGTCACTGCTGCCAACGTTAGCCTGGAAAAAAAAAAAAGGTGTGCTGTTCTAATCCAGCTTGATTGATTTGTTTCATTTTTGATTTCTCTGTGGATGGTTGAATGAAAACATGCTCTCTATTTTTCTTCCCACTAGACGGTCATGTTGTGTGACATGCTGACCTTTGTCTAACAGGAAGGGACTGTGATGGGACCTAATGTCTTGCTAAATAAATAAATAAAGGGTAATGAAAGCAAAAGCAGCCCTGATGAATCCCATCTACATTAATCATTGGCCTGTCTTTTTTTCCCCTAATTATGTTTTTCCCCTAATTATTATCAGTTTCTGTATTAATCTCTTTCTGAGAGATTTTACTCTCACTCACTGGTTTCCTCTTTTTTGTTGCATATACAGTAGGAGGTTGTTTCACCTGATTAAGGACACAAAGAAATTTTTAAAAAAAAGTGTTTCTGGAGTGTGTGCTGTCCTGGGTCAGTGCTAAAAATTTGTCAGCTGATTGCAGATTCATTAGACAGTCTTGTATCCTCAGGCCTTGCAACTTCACCTTCTGTTAGCTTATGATGGCAGCGAGGCTGTATGACTGCTAAACAGACACAGCTGGTGAATGAATACACACACACCCAGAGTCATAAATCTGGAAAGTCTTTATTATGACGCTTTATCACATAGCAGCTGCTTCCTTAAATTTTGAAATATCAGATAGACCAAATATTTGTTGGATACATGTCATAGATAATCACATTTCACAAAATCAGAGTTAAAGTGTGGACATTATTTGCCATTGTCCTATTAATAAATAATTTTCAGTAACAATTGGAGAAAACAAAACCTCCAACAACAGCAGCATTTGTCAAGATTTTGTAATATTATTTTTCTTAAACTGATGTAGTTAATATTCTTGTAGATGTCTGCATGGGCATTTTAAGGTCCCGGTTTATTAGTTTATTAACCAAAAACACAAACTTCTGTTTTCTAGCAGCTGCTGGTGCTTCTAGCAAAGATACAACTGAGCCGCTGTAATCAGCCACACACACAGAGTTGTGTTTCTGTCGCTTCAGAGGACATTACATTAACTCAAATGCATTTCCTGAAGACGTACCCCAACCCCTTTTGGAACAACTACTTGCGTAAATCTCATTTGACCTAACAAATAAACCAAGTTCATCCACGCATCCATCCATTTTCTGCCACTTATCCAGGTCTGGGTCGTGGGGGTGGCAGTCTAAGCAGAGATGCCCAGACCTCCCTGTCCTCAGCCTTCTCCTCCTGCTCTTCTGGCAGCACACCGAGGCGTCCCTAAGCCAGCCGAGGGATGTAATCTCTCCAGCATATCTTGGGTCTGCCCTGGGGCCTCCTTCCAGTAGGACATGCCCGATACACCTCACCTAGGAGGCACCCAGGAGGCATCCTAGTCAGATGCCCGAACCACCTCAACTGACTGCTTTTGTATAAACAAGGTCTTTATTATATAATAGTTTTGTTTTATACAATGAGTACATGCTTATTGTGTGCAAAAAGGCAGGCGAGTCATCACATTCATTAAACATATTTTTAGAGTTCAAGATACCTGAATGTATCTTGAACTCTAAAACCAGGTCTTCACATCACACACCTCTTTGAAGGACCAGTCAAAATCCTCTAACAATACATAGTGATGGCTTAGAACTAAAATGTGTCCACAGAAACATAGGCAGACATACATACGACACACACGCACATGACTTTGACATAAGCCTACAGATGTTATGACAGCCACTGAATTGGAATTGGGTTCAGCAATTACAGCTCTTATTTGTACCCCCATCCTCCCCTTGCATGACACACAAATTAGATACTTGACATCTGCATCTATTTCCAATAAGAGAGAGGCCACATGAATGTGGGGAAGGATGGAGAGGTGTTACTGGTGGTTTGGAGGACTGCAGAGTCAGTCACATTACATTTTAGTTTTTAAATATCACCTAACTGTTAGTTTGATTATTTTATATATTTGCTGCTATTTGCTCTTCATTTGTATGTGTGACCTTTTTGATGTTTGTCATCTTTTCATGCTGTCATGTTTTTGTGTGTTCTACCATATTTACATCCAAGTACGCATGTCCTGCAGTCACTGACGGAAAGTGGACTCCCATGTGTCTGGCAGCACAGAGAACTTCATAAGGATGGCATTGACTAGAAAGCAAAAACCAGTACGCACATTCACCCATTGCTTGTCAGTGAGAGGGCTTTACTGTAGACGGACACCAATTAGAGTTGCTCGTGCAAGTGCAGTGACAAAGAGGTGATCCTTTCCTCTGCAGCAGAAAGGTCTAGCAGAATAAAAAAACAAAGCCAAGACAAAGCTTAACTAAGCAAAGATAAAAGCGAAGAACCATCCAAGTGAAATCAATTTCAAGCTTATTGTAAATCTTACTAATGCTGCTGCTTGACCTGGCAATTGTTTGGCTGTGGCTAACTTCTCAGCCGTCAACTTTATTGACTTTGGACAAGCAAAAAAGAAAGTAGGTTTTTTCCGCAGATTTCAGCAGCACACTTATTATACCCATATGACCCTTAGGCTTTATACTGTGGAGTCAGCAACCTACCCAACTGCCTCTTAGACACAATAAAGACGTGCATGTGTGTGTTTGTGTCCCTCTAGAGGTGCACCTCTACAAAGATGGCACTACTGCACACAGACCTTTTCTTCAGAAATCCAACATTGAAGAGAGAAAGAGGTTAGAGAGAGGCAGAGAGAGAGATGCTGTTACGGTTTCCAGGTGTGATCATGAAGTGTGACCAAAGAGATCAAACTGGACGGGTGGAGGGAGAAGGAAGGGAGGGGAGTAACAAGCAGCATGGGGGAGAAAAAGCGAGGAAAAGGCATGATAGAGGATGACAGAGATCAGAAAGGCCAGTCATAAACAAGAAACACCAACCAAGGACCTTTGCAGTCTGTTAGATGGAGAGTAAGTGACACTAGAAACCATTTGTAGTCTGCAAATCTGTAGTCTTACTGCAATTGAAATATGTTTTACTGTATAGCCACAGTGGATTTGTTTTTTTTAATTAGATAGGACTATGATCAAAATTAAATTCACCAGGACGTTTTTGACCTCAGGAAGTTGGTCTGGTAGAAAATTAGATTAGGAAATTCAAGTATTCACATGTAAATGGAAAACTTGTTCCAACTCCTTGTCTATTCTATTCTATTCTATTCTATTCTATTCTAATCTATTCTATTCTATTCTATTCCCATAGCATGCTGTAATCAGACTCTTGATGCAGCAGGGTTGAGTGTCAGCAGTTTGATCTGTTTCCTGTAGTTGGTAGTTGCCCTCCATCTCCCCCATTATCCTGCACAGGACATTCCTTTAGGATTTATACCTGCCATTTCAGCTCTGTGGTCGATATTTATGAACTACATTACTGCATTACAGAATGTGTAGCTGCCTTGCAGTTGAGTCGGGTGGGGGAAGAGCCATCGATCCTCTCCTCTGAGCTGCTGAGCCTCTGAGATGAGGGACGGACACAGTGATGTGATCTAAACACTTTAGAGGGTTTTCAACTTGGCTCAGGGGTTGCTCTGTAATGTCCCGGCTGGAGAAATAAATATCTCCTCAAGTCTGTTACCTGCTGACAGATCTGTGTGCCTACTGCTGCTCACTAGTGGCTAAAAGAGATACTGCAGAGCTCAGTGTCTACCCAAGCAGCAGCAGAGGCACTTGGGTGTAATATTAAAATCCCTTTTTCAACACAAAAAAAGCAAAACCAAAGCAAAAATCTAATCTACATCTTATCCATTATATTGCAACAGCACGTGCCAAATATCTTTAGTCTGATAAGAGTCATAATAAAAGGCTGAGATGGTTGATTTGGCTACTTGCCTTAAGGCCAATGAGAAGGATTATAAAGGGTATTAGAGTATTAATTAAAAAAAGTTCCTCACACATTTCAAACTGATTAAATATCACTTGCAGCTATGACGAGCGCATCATCTGTGACAGCAAAAAAGAGATCGAGAAAACTGTTTGGATTTCATCTTCGGACAAAGATGAGTGGACCAGATAATGAATAAGCTTTGCATAGCTCACTTTAACCCCTCAGGCTGCAGCTGTTTAACTGAAAACGACACTGCTGGTCATACAGAGAACAAGACGGAAAAAGGCAATAAAACACAAAGTAAAATGTGACCAATATATTGAATGCAAGATGTTCTAGATTTGAATGTTTTGTGACAGAACATAGAAAGTGAGGGAAGGAGGGAGGGAGAGTCCGTGGGAAAAGCATGGCAGAGAGAAATGGCAGTTTAATTAGCAGCAAAAAGGCTTTAATCAGATAGCTATGATTTGAGCAGTGAAGGGACTTTAATTAGTTGCTGTTGGCTGGAACAGACCACAGCATGACCTAGCAGACTGCCTATAGTGGACACTGCATGGATGAGAAATAAGAAATAAACTCTGCACCGTTAATGGGTTTGGAGAAAGACGGCGGAGGAGGAGGGAGGAGTGAGAGCTGTGGTGAAGGGGAGGGTTGGGGTTGAGGACGTGCATGCTTGGAGGGCTGAGTGGGGTCACCAAGTGTAGCGTGACTGGCGGATCAGGACAAGCTGTGGGAGGAAAGGGGATGCTGAGAGCTTTTAAAACGGGAATATTGGAGGGTGGTGATAGTGGAGTGGCGGAATTAGACAGCATAAGGAAGATGGGTATTATGGGGAAGAAGGCTTTTTAGATTAGATTAAAGGGCAAGGACAGAAAGACGAAATTTGAGATCTCTTTCATAAATCCTATCTCTGTAATTAAAATTGAAATCCCACTTAATTCTTTTTGCAAATTTGAAAACAAAAATAATAAAAGAAAATGAAATAGGTTTTGGTTAAATGTTAAACATATTTAAGTCATCTTTTCAGGATTAAAATAGACCACAGTCGAGAAAACATCTGTTTGCTGCTGCCTGTAACAATGCTGTTACAGGCAGTGAAGCAACAAGCAACAAAACAGTGAAGTTTTAGGGTGAAGAACTAAAACACTGAGCTGAAAGATGCTTAAAGCTCAAGTAGATTAAATGGGGATCAAATCTGCACCACATATTTACTAGTGCTGCTTAAAATATGCTTACTGTATGACTGGAAAGAGGTCAGCTGTAATCCAAGTTGATCCTAAATTTGCCACAGACACAACTTGATCAATAATACAAGCTAAGGATCAGACTTGCAGTAACGTCAGACTACAGGTTGTTCATATGTAGACTTCTCATCAGTGTGACTGACAAGCTGCTAGCTGAGGGGAAAAGAAGAACTTTCAATACACTTAATTAGGCATGGAAAGACTAAGCCTACTTGTGCTTGCTTCTTTTCTCTTTTATGTCCATCAGATTTGATCTCTCCTAATAGCTCTCCGACATCTTGAGCTTTCTTTTATATTTACATTTAAATTACTCTATTTATATTTTTGGTTTGTTATAGCAGAAAAAAATGGTGGAACTAATCACACTGAAAGCTCTGCTCCAGCAATTAATGCAGTGCAGCAATTTGTAATATTATTAGTTCCACCTTTGTTTGACAAATCAAACTGTCAACTGTGAAAAAGCAGCAAAACCATACCTTATAACTAATGGGATGAAATATCTAAAAATTAAGCTGGAGAGAGGAAAGCAACACAAAAGAAGGTAGGGTGAGCAAGACACATAAAGTAAAAGCTACAGAGGAGTGTGGCAAGCAACAGAAATAGAGAGATACATTCAGCCTAGGAGAAAGAAAAAAGTGTGTAAGGTTGATGTGGATGAGCCAGGACAGTCCTGTCTGACACACACTGTAACTGCTCTTGCCCTTTTCCTTTCGGCTGAATGCAAATGCTTGGACTTCACCGTACTTGCGGACTAGCAGTAGGTACCATACTTATTTGCAAAGACATTTGATTTTTTTCCATTGTTGTTCTGGAAGTTTACTGATGCACTAGGTTTTATTTTGCACACACAGAACCATTTCTGTTTGTTATAATCTGCAAAACTAGGTGGGCAACCACTGTTTTTGTCCATCTGTGGTGCGAGGGCACACGTATGCTCTTTTATTTCACTGGTAGCTCATGTAAAAGAAAAAGTGTTTTGCATTTTGACCGTAGTAATATGTAATGCAGCGGACCTTATCTGATCATGCATAATTTGTCAATATATATACAGGCCTACTATTAAGTATCAAGTGAGAAAAATAATCATGAATACATGACGTTCCATCTCATAACACATTTCGTTACATGATGGATATCTCACTGACAAAATCCACAAGGGCTCAGTCTTAACTGTCTAAATTCAGTGTTTCTTTTTTTTTTTTTTGCCTTTCACAAACACAGACAAGTCACAAAGTGATAAAAAGTGGTATGAAGAGGATGTTTCCCCTGTTTGGTGCTCTTTTAGAGACTAAACAGCGGCTGGGATGTCACCTCGGTTTGAGACGGTTTGCAAACATCAGCTGACTGATTGTGACACTACGGAGCAATACTCTCCTCTCGTGCACCTGACTAATTCCTGCCTCCCTGCGGATGCTCTGTATCTGTGAACTGATCGCATGTTACTTCCCTTTTCTTCATCAGACTTTCTTGCTCTGCTGGATTGATGTGGATACTGTATGTTACAATCTGCTGTGCTGTCTCACACTAGTGCTTATACAGTATGGACACTCTAATATATGTATTAACCTGCACTCACTGAATACCAAGTGCAGACAAATACTTTCATGCACACAACCCATTTGATTTAAAAGTTTGTACCAAGTGGCGTGAAGGGTTCTGTGTATGTTGACTTTATATCAATTAAAATGTGTGATACAGCCTGCTGTATTTCTTAGAAATTAAACACACTTCATGGATTGCTTGGATGTTTGAATATCCTTTGTTTGAAATGAGATTATTACAGTTCACACAGTAACATTATCACTGTTTTCTTAACCCTGTCTCACAAAGACTTGAAAGTTTCCTGTCTATCCTTGATGACATGAGGTTACAAAATATTAAAGCCCTTTGCTCTTTTGCTTGATAAGGTTTCATATTTTGTTTTCCTTATGACGCCAGAAAATCTTCGATCAACATTTACATTAAATACATTTGATTTCAGAATAAATCCTTATGAAAACCTCCACCGTCTTTGTTCCATCCCTTAAAACTTACAGTAATCAGTAAATCACATAGGTCTCAGGTTGACATTTTGTCTTTAAAGATCAGCACTGGAAAATACCTGCAAATATTTGTTCTTTTGTCCAGTATCTTGCCTGCAGCCTGTCAAAAAAGAGGATACTGCAACAGTCTCAGGCAGAGGGTGAAGACTCCGCATTTTCTTTGCATCTTGCAAATTCAGAAAACTCTTCTCTTCTCTTCTCTTCTCTTCTCTTCTCTTCTCTTCTCTTCTCTTGGCACTCCCTCACTACATCACATCTATTTTGGAGCTTTATAACATTTCATGGTCAGCTGATCTGACTGTATATTAGTTGTCCATATCTCTTTAATTTTACCGGTCACACCCTCTCTCTCCCTCTCTCTCATCAAACCCGTCTTTATACACTACCTTGCTTTCTTTCTCTCTTCTGCTCTTATTTATTCTTTTAGGGTCTCCTATCGACCCATGTAGGGCACTTAGTAATTGCAGCTTTCCCCACGCAAGCCCCAACAACAACCTTGGTTGACTTCACTCCTCAACGATGGACCTATTTGAGCTTAAAACTGAGGCCTGAGCAGCTGCACTTGTCTTTAGCCTCTTGGCTTCATACCTGCCAACTTCCAACATACAAGGCACTTTGTAGTTTTACAATTATCAGCACATATTACATCAAAGTCACTGGTCCCACTCTCACATTAAACTGATATACTATTTGTGATTGGTTACACACAAACATAGTAAAAAAAAAAATATATATATCTCATCTTCATTAACATGTAGTCACACAATTGCAGGGGGTTTGATTGCTACCTAAGGTGGACTGGTGTTTGCCAAAGCATGACCACATGTGTGTATATGGCAGTACATGTGTATGTGGCTACATTTTAGAATCAAATACAGTAGCTGTCTCTGGCAAGCAGATACAAACACATTTTATGCTGTTGAATATTAAAACACATACAGGATGTGCACACACTCCATGCATGCACATATGAATGCAGTTACATAAAGTATTAAAGGACAAATGAGGTAAAAGTCTTTTGTGTCCATCCTGCTATTTGGTGTCTCATAAATAACATTCTGTGCATGTCTGGCATGACTTTAACAAAAGATAAATTTAGAAAATTGGTAGAAACAAAAAGAAGACACTGTGGATGCAGATGTTTATGCTGTTGCATGTTGTTTTCAGTGATATGGTAAAAATATTCAGAGCTGAAGCTGAAACAGTTTATTCCCTAATCTAAAAGCACTGCATGGAGTAAAATTACAAATAAAGATGTTTCAGGAAGAAAATTAACCCTAATGTTTCACTTCATGGTATTTAAAACCAGCTACTACATTTCTGTTCCTTTATGGATGAGGCAGAAGTCAGTCATAGGACTTGGATGCTCCAGAATAATTTCATTGCAATTCCACGCAGTGCTGCTGTACATTAATGGTTTTGCATTATTTGAGTCGGGCAGATTCTGCAGCCTTCAAGACTCTATTATAGAGCCGCTAATGCGTTAAGCTGCCTGAACATTGTTATGCTTGCAAAATCAATTAAGTGGCTAAATAGGTCATTTACAGCTCCGTACTGAAAATGTGGGATCTTTTGTGCGTGTAGGTGTGTGCTGCATCTCTCTCTGCTCATTGAGTAGATGTCGGGATAATTCTTTGAGGAAGAGATATTTGAGTTTAAGTTTTTTTTTTTTTTTTTTTAAAGAAATGTTGCTAAATTTACACAAATCCGCGTCAAACAATGAATAGAAGAGTAGACTATTTTTTTTAATACGAATGTTTTTGCACGGGGACTTGCACAACCCTTACGCTCCTGGAGCCATATTCGAAAACCATTTCATTATTCCAAACCTATCACTTTTGAGTCACTCTGAGTCAGGTCGCTAGGTTTGGCCCTTGGGTGAGTGTGTGTGTGCGTGTGTGTGTGTGCGTGTGTGGGGGATGCAGGGCCGTGGGAGGCAGAGGGGAGGCGGGACGTGCAGAAGTTGTCCATGTCGGCAGAGCGCACCGCGAGTCCAACCTCTCCACGTTCGGGAGCGCAAAGGAAAATGTTGCTCTAATCTTGAGGCTTCACAGACATCTGCAGCAGATTATTACAAGAAGTCATAGCGATCAGCACCGCTATTTATATCCAAAAAAGGCTCGCCAAGCGCCGATGTCTCCATGAATCTCTCCGGGAAACTAACAAACAGCCTCCTGCTGGTGATCCTCGCAGCGCAAGGTAGGACACAGCGCTCTGTTGATCAGCAAAAGTGCCGTTAAACTGACTTACTTTTAAACCATCACTTGGTCTATTTTCCTTGCTCGTCGCGTCAGTTTTAAGTATCTTTTGGCTACTCACCTGACCTCGAGTTCACTCCTTTGTGCGCTTCTGAGTGAAAACAAACTGCATCTATTTTCAATCCAGAGAAGGAGCTCTGTAAAAACCAGTAGGGCTAAATTTTACCCAGACAGAGCAAGTTAAACTTTACTTCAGTTTATCATCCCAATTGATTAGAATTTGAACACTGATGCATGGTGACGTTGTCAAATCGCTGAAATGGCTGTTCATGAAATATTAGACATTCTTCTCAAATTCGTCTGGGGGTCCAGGAGCGTACATCCTGCCACAAGACAAGATCTGCTTTTCGCGTTAAACGCACATGTTTTACACTACTTTACAAAAACGGACACAGCATTTCCCCATGGGTATTTCTGCTCAACTAATAACAAATCCCAAGTGCCTGTGAAATATAATATCTTGTGCTCTTCAAACTTGTAGAGTCACTGTTATGCTGTAGAGAGTCAAACAAGTGAGACCTAGGTGGGTGGACTGTATAATTATTATATTTTACCATGAACATCGGGTTTGGTTACTTTTTTTTTTTATTTTTAAATGAGATGATGATCGAGATGTTAAGATGTCACAGTGTAGCTCACACAGCCCATGTGAGACAGCCATCAGTGAAAAGCCAAGCACCACATAGATGACGCACGGCTCTATAAGTGTCCATTCTGATTTCATCCCTGGTTTCTCCAGGTGTGAAGGGCTTGGGCACTTACACAGAGTTCAGAGGTCACAGCATTGCCACCAGGGACTCAGCCAGCAGATGGTTGCCTGTGGTAATTACTATAGGTAACTTTGCTACACCAAAAACTGGACTTGAATTTTTAAAGAAAACTCAAATTTCCATTATGCTTTAATCATGATCAAACTGCCATGTTGTCTGTGTTTTGTTTTGCTTTTTTGTGTGACCCATTTCTTTGTTTTCTCTTATTTTAAATTACCTGTACATATATTTTCTTCTGCCTTTGGTTCATGTAAGGCTGTCAGTCTCCTGTGTGCTTTAAAACAGCAGATTGTGAAGTGGGGTCTTTGAGTGGCTCCCTGGGGAACCACAGAGAAAACAAAAAGTAGATAAATGCTTTAAAGAAGAGCTTTGTGCCGTATTCCCATGTAACTTTACAGTTATTTTAATCTTGAGTTTTCTCCCATTCACTTCCACAAACACAGACATGTTTCTTGGGAGAGTGTCTTCACCAATGGGAACACCTATGATGGGGATCTGTGTGCGGGATAATATATATTTTTTGCAGTGTTTTTATTCTAAGTGCTCACTGTTGTTTTCAAAACCTGCCAGTTAACTGTGTGAAATGTGCCTTAGCAGCCTTTTTTTGTGAGGTTTCTGTTGTTGAAGTTTACGTTTTTATACAGCACTAAAAAGACAGAGAAAAGAGAAGGTTTTCAGGCTGGGGGACTTGTGTAGCAGATTAAAAAAAAAAAAGTTGTAATGCCTTTATTTCATACTTCAGTGCTGATTTTTCACCTCACACAGAAATCACAATCATACATCCAGTGGAATTATTATACATGCATTATACATGCTTCCCTTAGGCAGTATTATTAGAAAGCATAGCATACATTTTCATTGCTATGCAGATGATACCCAGCTGTACTTATCCATGAAACCAGATGACACACACCAATTAGTTAAACTACAGGCATGTCTTAAAGCTATAAAGGCCTGGATGACCTCTAATTTCCTACTTCTAAATTCAGATAAAACTGAGGTTATTGTACTTGGCCCTAAAAATCTTAGAAATATGACATCTAACCAGATACTTACTCTGGATGGCATTACTTTTGCCTCTAGGGACACTGTGAGGAATCTTGGAGTCATTTTTGACCAGGATATGTCTTTCAATCCGCATATTAAACAAATATGTAGGACTTCTTTCTTG
>VUQI01039364.1:0-19773 GCA_015106735.1 Paratilapia polleni | reverse complement strand
TTTCTTTCACTCTCCATGTGTTTATACACCATTTGCATTTAATCATTAGCTATTATTAACCCTGTCTCTCTCCCATAGGTGTGCCTTTTTTGTCCTGTCTCCCTCTGCTCTCTTCTGTTTCTCCTCACCCCCAACCGGTCGCGGCAGATGGCTGCCCCTCCCTGAGCCTGGTTCTGCCGGAGATTTCTTCCGGTTAAAAGGGAGTTTTTCCTTCCCACTGTTGCCAAGTGCTTGCTCATAGGGGGTCGTGTGTTGTTGGGGTTTTCTGTCTAATATCGTAGGGTCTTTACCCTAAAATATAAAGCGCCTTGAGGCGACTGTTGTTGTGATTTGGCGCTATATAAATAAAATTGAATTGAATTGAATTGAATAGAACTGGCACTAACTGGATATTTTCTCTTTTTTGGACCATTCTCTGTAAACCTTAAAGATGGTTGTGAGGGAAAATCTCAGTAGATCAGCAGTTTCTGAAATACTCAGACCAGCCCGTCTGACACCAAGACCATGCTACATTCAAAGTCACTTAAATCACCTTTCGTCCCCATTCTGATGCTCGGTTTGAACTTCAGCAGGTCGTCTTGACCATGTCTGCATCCCTAAGTGCAGTGAATTGCTGCCATGTGGTTGGCTGATTATTTAGTTGTGTTCAGCAGCAGTGGAACAGCTGTACCTAATGACGTGGCCAGTGAGTGTATAAACCTTTATTTGTCCATGTGTGCCCCTGAAAGATGAACTGAAAGCTCATGCATGCCTACAGCCTTACACCCTGATATCTAGGTAGTTATATGGGAATTAACAGTAGCACCAAACTGTTGCCCACATTCACTGGGGCATCTCGGGAATTTCTTGGAGCACAGCTGATCTTTAGTGTGCCTCTCAGTTTTCCCCCCTCACCTGTTTACCTGCCGTTGTTGAGGACAGGGCTGGAGTTTTGACAGAGGAACCAGTCCAGACCTAACGAAGGCGGGGTTAAAGAAGACAAAACAAGGAATTTCCTGGTGAGCTACGACAACACAGGAAGGTAAAGTTTTCTGCGGTGAAATGTAACGCTTTAAACCACACATACCACACGGGCCACATAAATCACTCACGACTTAACGGAACCGGTTTACTTCCTCGCTGTTTACATGTAGTCTGAAACCGTTAATTGTAATTAAAGTAAGTTTGAAGTAGCGTTAGCTTGTCAACCTGTAGATAGCAGCTGTTAGCTAGCTCGCGAACGCCATGTGACTTATCTTTAATTAACAAACAAGCCGAAAAAAAAAACAGTCTGAGCATCGTGTGAAAGGTTCACTGTGGTGTTCTTATGGTATATTTAACACGCTCTGCTTCTAAAGAGCCTGAAAGTTGCGGTGAGACGGCTTGTCGTTAGCCGAGTGATGTTGGGGACTGCTATAAGAGGAAGCGCGTGTTTTGGCAACCAGAACAACTCAGCCGGGTGGAGTTATTTTTTTCCCCAGATCTATTTCCCAGAGCCTCACCATGCTAGTTGTGGTTGAGGCTTTGGTGCATGTGTGTGTTTGAAATTGTGATGCTTGCATGACTGTGAGTCATTTGCACCAACAAAGTGCTGTGTTTGCAGTGTAATGTCTGTTTTGAATTTCTTTAATCGTGCCCCTGATCAATACCCCCGCGCATTATAATATTTAATAAAGACCAAACTTAAATGAGAAAACGCACTCTGGAAACTAACTGAAACATAAGTGAATTAAAAACAAAAACTCCAAACGTTATATCCGATTGATAGTTTAAACTATGAAATGTCAAAGTAGTGAAAAATGCAAAGTTGCCCTTGTTTTTATTATTAGTAGTAGTAGCAGTAAATCAGTTTGACCAGGGGTGTCAACTTATTTTTGTTCATGGACCACATCCAGACCAATTTGATCTGCATTTTTGACCATTTGTTGAATATTTTAGGGACCAAGCATTTAATCGAGAAAACAGATATGAGATTAATGAGTACTGACAGGTATCATTAGTTGCAGTTATAGCTCGTCAAACATAAGGCCTGTGAGCCCGAACCGTCCACTGAAGGGTTCAATCTGGCACACTGGATAACTTTGTAAAGTTTGAAAATTGTAGTGAAGGAGGGAAAAATTATATTTTTTGCTGTTTTTTTGTTTGTTTTGTTTTGTTTGTTTTTTTTTTTTTTTTTTTTTTGCACCAGGGAGTTATTCATAATGTATCAAATCATGAGGGTGAATGTCTGAACTGTTCATTTAATTTAAGCCAGAGGTGTGAATTAAAGTCAGTTTTACAGCCTCCTTAATGACATTACCTACGGCCTGCTCTACTGAAGGAAAATGGTTAAGGAGCTGTTGACGACTTTTGATTTACAACAGTAGCTTTTCTTTGTAATGACAGACATACTGATGAAATTGCCTTTAATTTTTCTTAAAAAATCTCAAGCTGTTCATCATCTACACTCACCGTGCACTTTGTTAGGTACACCTGTTCGACTGCTTGGTAACGCAAATATCTAATCAGCCAATCACTTGGCGGCAATTCGCTGCATTTAGGCATGTAGACATGGTCACGACAACCTGCTGAAGTTCAAACTGAGCATCACAAAGGGGGAAGAAAGGTGATTTAAGTGACTTTGAACATGGCATGGTTGTCAGTGCCAGATGGGCTGGTCTGAGTATTTCAGAAACTGCTGATCTACTGAGATTTTCCTGCACAACCATCTCTAGGGTTTACAGAGAATGGTCCAAAAAAGAGAAAATATTCAGTGAGCAGCAGTTCTCTGGGCGAAAATGCCTTGTTGATGCCAGAAGTCAGAGAAGAATGGCCAGACTGCTTCAGGCTTATAGGAAGGAAACAGTAACTCAAATAACCACTTGTTACAACCAAGGTATGCAGAAGAGCATAGATGGGCTACAGCAGCAGAAGACCGCATTGGGTGCCACGCCCGTCAGCTAAGAACAGGAAACTGAGGCTACAATTCACACGGGCTCACAAAATTGGATAGTAGAAGACTGGAAAAACGTTGATGAGTCTTGATTTCTGGTGCCACATTCAGATGTTAGGGTCAGAGTACAGAGTAACATGAAAGCATGGATCCATGGTATCAAAGATCCAGGCTGGTGGTGGTGGTGTAATGGTGTGGGGGATATAGTCTTGGCACACTTTGGTCCTCTTAGTACCAACTGAGCATCATTTAAACACCACAGCCTACCTGAGTATTGTTGCTGACCATGTCCATCCCTTTATGACCTCACTGTACCCATCTTCTGATGGCTGCTTCCAGCAGGATAAAACACCATGTCACAAAGCTCAGATCATCTCAAGGTATACCTAATGAAGTGGGTGTGAATATATATATCTATGTAGTGATGGATGGATGGGCCTATATTTTCATGCATATGCATATTTTATTTAATACTGTGACACTGGTGGGTGCTCATTAGGCACACACTGTTCAGACAGTTATTCTACTCTTGGCTCTGTATGATGTCAGTGACAGTGGATATCCCTAATGTGGTCATCTGAGGCACTGGCCGTGTGCCTCTTGCTACAAAATGTGTTTGCAAGAAGCAGCCAATCAGAAGAAATTTGGCCTAAAGAGAGGGAGACAGGAGCTAAAACAGTCTGTTTCAGGCAGAAAATGAACTGAGGGGCTACACCAAGGCCCAGGATAACATAAATAAGGATTGTTTTGATCTGTGAATCATGCAAAGCTCCTCTAGAAGAGTAGAATAAAAACATTGAGCAAGAAAGTGGGCGCAATGGCCCCACATTTAAAATTATATCTGCAAAAGAAACACAACCTGACTATTTCTCTGACACCGATACCGACTCAGTTGTGTTGCATGTCAGTGTAAAAGCTGATAAACTCACCAGAGTTCTCCCTTTTCAAGGGTGAGTCACACTTTTAATGTCCTCTCTTCTACTTGCTAAATTCCAAATCAGTCTAAAAACAGATTACCCAATACATGACAAGTGAGCTTTTATTTAAATTTGATCGCAGTGGCAGCAATATTTATTCAGGTTAATGAAAGAAGAAAATTGTGCCTAAAGTGTCTGGCAGGAATACAAGGAATTATGTCAACTCAGTCATCACTATGTGTAAAATGAGGCAGATTTAACAAAGAGATGAGCAGTAGGTGGGAAGGGAATTGTGTGGGGGTGCAGTCCCAATCACCACAGAACATCAAACAGTGTCACAAGACTGGGGAAAACAAGACTGGCCCGGAGCAATAATTCTCCCATTACAGCCTTTTATGACAAACTGTATGATGATGAGAAAATTTTAATTTGAAGTGATCTTGGAGGTCTGTCCTTCAACTTATAGCCAGGGGCCTGAAACTTAAAGAGTGAACTTGGATGCTGAGGTGACTTTAGGAGATGGAGGGAATCATCCACGTTGCCATCTGAGAATCATTTTAAGCTTCAAAATATTATCTTCTGCATATTCAAAGAAGGTCGTTGATGCTTTAATCTCATCTTTAAACCACTCTGACTATCAGTGCTTTCTAGGATGTTCTCATATCTCCAGTTAATTAAGAATTCAGTAGTGTTTCACTTCCATTTCTTTCCAGTTTTATTAACTTTCACCTTGCCAACAAGGTTCAGATTTTTCAAATCATAGTGAAGGTTCTAGGTTTTACATGACCACAAGCCTGAAGTAGCACCATTGTGACTGTTGTTTTTCATAGTTAAATCCTTATATTCCCAAACTTTTCTGTTTTTTTGTGCAAAACAAAACAGCTGAAACTGTGTAGTTAAAGATGTAGTTTCCCATGAAAGCCAGCCTACTGGTATGTAAGTTGAAATGTAGTGTAGCAGCCCACAGAGGCTGCCAGTCCTCTCCCTAATGGTCTAGTTTTGTCACATTAATTATAATGTGGAGGCAGAAGTGCTGCTGAGATGGAAGCTCACGTGGAGACACCAGACGCTACAAAGTTACTCTTATGAAACACTTTCTCCCAAATATTCAGCTTTTAGCTTTGATCTTTATCTCCAAGACCATTAGTGTCTAAAATTCAAAAGCTTTTCTTATTGTGTTTATTATATTTGTCTTAATTACAGCTTTCCCTGTTAGGCACAGATTTTGTTTTTATTCTCAGAACATTTAACTTTGTCTTTGGTTGCAGCATCCAAGTGAACAGTAATGGACCTTTTTTCAGAGCATCTTAACTTGCCAAGGGTGGTAAATCAAAGGCACAATCAATCAGAGTAATGATGGCAGAGTTCCATTACGTGTCGCAGTAAGCAACTCCACCGAGCCAACTGGAATGAAGCCATTGTTAACACGTGTTATTCCTGCTTTGACAAATGTCTGCTGTGGCAATGGTCTATTATAACGGTTTGCACGCTGTCATTTTTCCTCTTAAACAAATTGAATTATTCGGGATCTGGTATTATACTTTCTTCCTATGCACCTTCTCTGCTGTCAGGATTTTTTCTCAAAAATGAGTACCTTGAGATGGAGATGTACTGGAGATACTGTATCCAACATGTGAATACTGACCATAGACAGTATAAAAGATGAACGTAGCTACAGTGAAGTGTAGTCCTGTAATGAAGCCTCGAGGTGAACGTTTTTGACGTCACCGTCTTGTTGTTTTGAAACGGGATGTGACAAGCGAAATCTGACTGTGGAGCCGCATGCTCGTTGGCTAGCAACTGTAAATCATAAGTCTTCAGCCAGTGAGCATGCCATGAATAATCCTCCTTTCTAAAACTTTGACCAAAATTTACAAAATAGACATAATATTTTATATACTATGACTTGAAATGAGTGACTGAGAACATAAACTCATCAGGAGTGGTCAAGTCCAAGGGCCATTTTACCATTTGCTTCTAGGACCAGATGTCTTTTTGCAACTACAGGTATCACTCCCCTGGTGGCCATTTAAAAGAATGCAGGTTTAAGGCACTTCCATGCTGGCTTAATTTTTCAGTCCTGGAAGCTTTTTTACTGTCTATGATATTGTCACAGGCAGCTGTAGCCCGTAGTTCTCTAACCTGCTTCACCTCGTCTAATTCGAGTCACTAAAGTAGACTTCTGCCATGTTTGTGGTGGTGGTGCTTTTTGGAGCATTTTTAATACAGGTGTCTGAGTGACTTGATGTGTTGTTAATCGTACTGACAGTACAAGAAGTCTCTGCCCCATTTGTGTTGGGTGAAGTTCTAGTATTTTATCTGTAGTTAGCACTAATCAGCAGGTCTGTGTGATGCACCTATGGATGTACCTTGCAAACCACGCTTACTAGCTTAATAAGCTGATAACTCTGCCCTCTCATCCAAATATGGTCCCTTCTGGCTCCAACAACTGTAGAACTGGTTGATTGTCCTCTGTGGGTTGAACAGTTCCTTTAACATTTAACATCACTCGGCCAACCCACTGTTCTTATAAAAATATTGAGCTTTAAATACCAGTAACACACTGACGTTAAAAAGCTACATGCTCCTTAAGGTCACTGCTTAAAGTCCACACACATAGTTGTATAGTGTAAAGCTTCCCTTCTTTCCCCACTTTCTTCAGACACTATGAATCATGTATTATTATTAGCTTTATTAGGAGCTATTTCTGTTTTAATGCAGGTCAGTGTTTCCGGAAGAAGCTGACTTTATCTTTTCTACATTGCAACCAAACTGAGTGCCTGCAGGGCATCAGCACGCCACATCCTGAAGGCCACAGCTGTTTGACTGTTATGAATGCTTGCGGTAGACAATAAATGCATCAATAGGTAATTAATTAGCAAGCTCCCGTGTTATCGGCCCACACAGAGACCGGAAACAGTGACAGTGAAGGGGAAAGAAATCTGTCATCCTCTCCTCTCCTTATGCTTCAGGGAGAATCATAATCATCTGCATGCACACATACAGAGGACACTCACGCGTGTGTGTGTTTGTGTACACAAACACAATCTTTCTGACGTTCTTTTGAGGTATCCATATCCCATCTCCACTTCACCCTTGTCTGTACTTTCACTTAGAGTTCCCTCTGAAGAACAAACTTCATCAGAAAAGCTGAACCGAGCTTTTGCCCTTTCTCTATCTGTGTGTCCTACAAACAAAACCTTGATCTTTTATGAAGCCCCTGGACAACCTGTGAAGTGTGGCAAGACTGAGACCAGAAATTGGATGCATTTCTTCTTTTTTGTTATTTTATCTCCTAGAGATTGAGGAAAAGGAACAGAAAAAGGAAGCAATCATTCATATGCACTTTTGCATTATTTCACGATTCATCTTTTATGCATGCCCATGTTGCTGCCTTTGCCATCACTCTCTATACTTTAGAAGAGAGCAGGATGGCACTTAGAAAAGATTGGAAAGTTGTTGCCCATTTGTGTTGGCATCCTACAGAAGACTGAAGTGGGCATGGTGTCTCCTGACACGTCCATTTAGAATCAGCAGTGTGGCTGACCTCTTGCAGGCTAGTGACGGGGTTTGCAGAATCCTCACGATTTGCAAATGCCATGCCGGCTTTGCTGCCCTGAATTTTACAGCAGCGGATTAACTGTGGCTACAAGAAGAAAAGCGAGCAGCAAATTCCACAGGAAAAAAATGGATGGATAGATACATGTAATACACATATAAAGTCATGCTAATTCATTCACACCATAGTTACTGCTGAGATGTGAGGAAATAATGGTAGGTCAAAGCTAAACCACAAATTGTGAGGTTGTAAACTGCAGTCTGGGAGTTTGTTTAAAGCTTCTTCAGTGATGCTGATGTGTTCCCACAGCTATGCATGGCAAGTACTAAGCTATTATACTTGCAGGAATGAGTATATCTACATAAATCAATACCAAATAAAATAGAATACAAAGAATAAACACATTTACAAATTCCTATAAATAATTCAATAAGCTCTGTATAATTACACATATCAGAAATACTTTGTCTTTCCTCCCTGCCTGTTGAAATGACTTGCCCCAGGAGCGCTTAAAGAGGACATGAAACACTACATGTATTAAGGCTAATTTACACCATGGACACCTACCCTAAAAAAAAAAAAAAAAAGGGAAAAATATCTCCACTTTACAGCCTCCTTCATGCACATTTTTCCTCACTTCTAGTATGAAGTAATCCACTCAGTGAAATAATGTAGTCAAACTTAAAAATGTCCACAAATTTTGACAACAGAATTTGTAAACCAGAACAAGGAAATAAGGTTTCCAAAAATTATAGCATCCCTTCCTCAGAGGCTCCTGTTGTTTTGGTCCGCCACACACATCAATCAATCAAATGTAACTGAAGGAGACTGAAAGGTGGAGATTTTTTTTTCCAGACATGACCATATCAGGCTGAGAGAGAAAAGCCGAGGACTTACCTAACAATGCTAGAGCTAGCTAGCTTGGTTAGCAACATGATTCACTGTGATATAAGATAAGAAATACATCTAAATATGATACAGTAAGGAGCTTAAATCTAAAATGAATGGAAGTATTGTGGTTTGAAGTGGTAAAGATTTTCTGTATGTGTGTTTGTGGCTTGTGAAACAGATGTTAGAAAAAGTGTGCAGCTGCATGTCCAATAAATGGTGCAGAGGATGGTCTAGGTCCAATAATTATCCATATCCATTCACCAAAGCCACAGTCATTTGGATGATACATAGACAGTATAAAAGACGGACGTAGCTACGGTGACGTTACCCCTGTTTTGAAGCCTCTGGATAAGCTTTTCCGTCCTCGCCATCTTGGTTGTACAACACCGAATGTGAAGAAGAAGGGCAGGTCAGACTGTGAAACTGCGCGCTCATTGGCTAACAACTTGTGATTGTCAAGTCATTAGCCAGTGACAGTTTCATACCACAGATAATCTTCCATTTTGAAACATGGCATGACTAAGATTTACAAAGGTGAATTAATTTTTTATTCAATATGACCCAAAATGAGTGACTGAGTCCATAAACTCAGCAGTTCTGATAGACTTCCATAGGACCGTAAGTCTCTTTGCAACCACAGCTATCGCCATCTGGTGGCCTTTAGATACAATTCAATTCAATTCAATTCAATTCAATTTTATTTATATAGCGCCTCAAGGCACTTTATACTGTGGGGTAAACACCCTACAATATTAGAAAGAAACCCCAACAGTCAGACGACCCTCTATGAGCAAGCACTTGTTGACAGTGGGAAGGAAAAACTCCCTTTTAACAGGAAGACACCTCTGGCAGAACCAGGCTCGATACAATGCTGATACCTCCACACTGACTTAATTTTTCTGATTCAGAAGTTACGTCCATCTTTTATACTGTCTATAGAATAACCTCTGCGTCAGCTGATGGAGGAATCCAAACAGTGTGTTGACAGGATTCAAACAGCAACAGCAATGACAAATTCCCTCTGTGAGTAATATGGACGCGTTCCAACAGCTAGCAGTTCAGGCAGAAACGTTCTTTCACAGTAACATGTCCAGCTTCGGACCACTGTTCAATCACAACTAGCGATAAAGTAATTTAGAGGGAAATAAACAACAACAATGTGAGCTGCTGCAACAGATGGCCACATAGCACAGCGCCAAGAAAAATAATATTAGCTGCAATGCTTCTTCTGGCTAGGGAAAACAGGCTTAAAACAATGTATTCCAGAAAAATATGAACATCTAACTTCTTTTAGTACAACTAAAAGCCAAACAAGACCAAACAGCACCCAGCTGTCACTTAAAGTGGGCACACCCCTAATAGTGCATAACCTTAAGCCTTAATACATTTTAAATGGGTGACTTATGTATAAATTCACAAACACTACAGTTGTTATGATACTGGCCGTGGAGCTCAAAAGAGGTTTCTCTTTTTGGACAGTTTAACCTAGTGATCTATGGAGTTGACTCTCTTTTGGAGCCAGCCTCAGGTGGCCATTTGAGGAACTGCAGTTTTTCCCACATACATGTTGGCTTCATTTGGAGGTCTTAGCTGACCCTCTAAAAAGAGTTTTACTGTTTGCAGCATTTCAATTCTAAAATACTCTGTTCAAGCCCTATCCCATATCTTATCGCACTAATAAGCACATTGCCATGAGAAAAAAAGAACACGAAAGAAGAATATAAAGAGGTGAAAGACAAAGAAACAAGCACTGTAGCAGAGAAACAGAGAGACAGTGCAATGGAGTCAAGCAAGGCAGAAAGGGAAGTCCGAGCAGTACAAATTCTGTAGGAAGCAATATGGCTCCATTCAAGTGAGAAGCAGGTGAAAGGACAAAGCCCTTTAACAGTTTCTTGATAATGAAGTGATGCTCACACGCACTCACAGCTTTTATTTCTATGGCTCTTTGCTGCCAGAGTGACACACACACTCGCTGGCCTGGAAAACACCTAGTTCCTGATGCTTGACTAGAGAAAGCAGCAAAGTGCATTTCGCTGCTTCCAAAAAAGGCATTAGCGACAGGTGAGGAAAATAATGTGCACGAGGAAAAGAGGAAACGGTAGGGCACGCAATCAGGAGCAAGTGCAGTGAAGCAGACTCAACCTCGTTGGGTCTCTGTAGTGTCGAGACCCTGTCCTGTAGAGGGAAATATGATACAGTACACTTGCAACTCTAAATGTTAACAGAAATGTTTTCAATTGGTGCTTTAAAGATGATACATAAGTTTGAGAAATGTCAGCAACATATACTCAATATGGGGCCATGACATACGCATACAGTCAAATATTTAAAGAAAAGCATAGATTCACCTTGTCTTAAGGATTTGAATTTTTAAAAAGGACAGTAAATTCAGTATGTCACGGTTAAAACACCTGGTACCGTTTCTGTTAAAAATATATACCTAACTAGATGTCACACTGCAGACTCAGAGACTATATGTTGTCACCCACTGGTTTATGGTTTACAGTTTGAAGATTCAAGTTTGACATTTTGGCATCGCTATCGTAGGGGTTTTTTTTTTTTTGGTTTTTTTTGGTTTTGGCTTGTTGGGATTGATGATAATCAACAAAAAGGATGACGTGGGAAGTTATCTACTAATGCTAGCACTGGCTAGCAAGCTGCATTAGCAAGGTGCGTCTGTAATTCACAATGAACAAGATGAAATAATGGAGAATAGATCTGAAAAAGAGAAAATATCCAGTGAGCGGCAGTTCTTTGGGCAATGATGCCTCGTTAATGTCAGAGGGTCAGAGGAGAATGGCCAGACTGCTTCGAGCTGATAGAAAGGCAACAATAACTCAAATAATCACTCACTACAATCAAGGTATGCAGAAGAGCATCTCTGAATGCACAACACATCAAACCTTGAAGCTGATGGACTAAGGCAGCAGAAGACCACACCAGGTGCCACTCCTGCCAGCTAAGAACAGGAAACTGAGGCTACAATTCACACAGGCTCACCAAAATTGGAGAACAGAAGATTGGAAAAATGTTGCCTGGTCTGATGAGTCTCGATTTCTCCTGCAAGTACCATACCTTGTATCGACGGTTCAGGCTGGTGGAGGTGGTGTAGTGGTGTGGGGGATATTTTCCTGGCATACTTTGAGCCACTTAATAGCATTATTTAATTGCCACAGCCTTCCTTAGTATTGTGGCTGACCATGTCCATCCCTTTATGGCCATCTTCTGATGGCTGCTTCCAGCAGGATAACGTGTCAAGTCAAATCATCTCTCTGGTTTCCTGAACATGACAGTGAGTTCACTGTACTCAAATGACCTCCACAGTCACCAGATCTCAATCCAATAAATCTGGGGTGTGATTTGCATGAGGGATGTGCAACAAATCTGCAGCAACTGTGTGAAGCTGTCATGTCAGTATGGACCAAAATTTCTGAGGAATGTTTCCAGCATCTTGTTGAATCTATGCAACAAAGAATTAAGGCGGTTCTGAAGGCAAAAACGGGGTCCAACCCAGTACTAACAAGGTGGGTCTGGTAAGTTTACATTTATACACAGGAATCCCGTGTTCGTCAGATCAATTCATAGCTTTGCACAAAATATTAAAAACTTTACATGACACAGGAAGCTGTGAAATGGTTTAAATAGAGTCACTTATAATATTAATATACTAATTCAGGCTTTTTTTAAATCAATATCTAGACGTATGTTCTCAATTCCATTAGCACTTTGGCATCACATTCGCACTTGTCATGCAAATGAAGACATTCTGATCATGGCAAAAAGAAAGCGAGACACTGATGAGATTTAGCTATCAATAATTGGAGCCTTAAAACATCCTGATCAAACTTCAATCCATGCTCAGCAGTAATGCCTGTTTACAATAATGACGCATTGCCAAGAAGCGTTTTTAGTCTCAAGTGCAACTTCACAGTACATCATAATCATCTCTTTGATCTTTGCCTGCAGTAATATACCCACTTAACCCCCTATCTGCAGTCAGAGTGAGAAATGCAAAGAGGCAGTCCTGCACTGCAGACTCATCTCCCTCTCTCTCAGCCCCAATACTTAATTTCAACTTCTTATTACTGCACTAAGCAAGGACATCAGAGCCCATCTAGAAAGGAGGCTTTGAGAGCTTGTTTTGGCGGCAGTCCTAGTTATGAATGTCTCATTGGTATTCCTGCTCTGCAGTCTGAAGAGAAAGTAAAAGCCATTCCCACAGAGAGCCAGACTCTGTCCCTTAGCACTCCCAGCAAATAGCGAGGGAGCTCACCTCTATTAGCTACAGCCACAGTTCCTTCATTTAATTTTTATTCCATTTTAAATCATTACCAGGCCAGACAGGTGAGCTCTCCCCTAGGGTGCGATTGTTGGACTCCATGATTTCCTGTCTATGCCCTGCATTTTCCGCTGATTTGTGTTTGTTGAGGTCTTAATGTTGTCACAGTCTGTTTTTAATCATGAACCATGTTTGTCCAGACCCAATTCAATTATTCATGTTTGCTCAAGGAGCTCCTCTACCGCAGTGACACTGTTGATGAGAATTACACTCCAACAAACTAAGAAATAAGAACTAGTCGCTGTCATCTGTCTGAGCTAGGTATTCTTTGGAGAGAGGTATATTGTGTGTTGTAATATTGCATATCACTCAGACTTCCATCTGTCAAAGACAGAACCAGCACTCAAATTAATTAGATCAATGAAACAGATTTTAGAAGCTAGAGTTCATCCTCTGGGAGAAGTTGGAGGGAAAAACAGACCCACAGAAAGAATACAAGAGGAGGCAAGAGGCTGTAAATAAAGAGATACAGGGATAGAGAGACAGAGGTGGTGGATGGTAGAAGAGTCTATATATATTTTACACATATTGAGAGAAGTAGGAGAGGAAAATTGGACCTCACTACTTCTATCTCCATCTTCACACGAGATGTCATTCATGCATTTCTCTATGTCCTGACAGCTTTTTCCTCTCAAGTAGTTCACTTTAAAGAGTAAGGCTATAATGAGAGAAGTGCAGTTTTACCACTACTTGCCAAATTTCTCTCAAATCACTGCAAAGGTCAAAACAGGACATTGTCATGTATGTACTTATATATGCACGTTTTTCTACGTTTAGGTACATGTTTAGTCTGTTTTCAAGCTGATGCATTGCAGCACCCTTATGGGTTTCAGCATCAGCCTTTCTTGTTCTCTGCAAGTGCAAAATGACATGATTCTAGCTGTTATTTGATAGATGATGCAATTTTGCACAGCAGATATTCAGACAAAGACATTTTCGTAATAATATATTCAGCCAGCTAATAAGGCCCACCAGGGCAGGAGGTAGTGGGGTGCTAATGCTCATAATCCGTTCGAAAAATCCCTCTCATCTGCCTCCTGCATTGAGTGCCATGGGGGAGAACTTGGCACTAAATTACTTTCTGTACTTATTTGTAGCTACACAATTATTTCTGAGGGCCCAGTTACGTATAATTATACATTTGTAAAATCTCTGTTAAAATAAACTCTTCTTCAATGGAGACCATAACTTTCTCTACAGTGGTAATGTAGTGTATTATATGTATGTAATTTCAGAAGATAAAATGTCTTCTAACTTATTTTACTCTAAACGCCAAATGTACTTCTGCCATTTTTGTTGCAAAATGGCTGTGTATAATTCAAAAGCATACATTTTCCAGTTACAGAAAATGAATGAATGGATGTAATGACTCCATATATTCTTATTACTCCCATTATAGCAATAAGGTTTCAGTAATGATTTTTACTTAAATATCGCCCATTCCATGGGACAGTTTTCTTCAGAAATAACTGTTTAGCCATTGGCATGTTCTAGTGGTGTCATGTTTAAAAGAAGCCTACAATACTTTTCCTATCTTTTTGTCATATGTATGTACTATTACAAAGGTGGATGCTCATATTAAACCTGGCCAAAGTTTCAAATAAAGAGGTGAGCGTATGTAATCCCTGTGGTCCAAAAGCTCAGGCTTCAGACTGCTCTGAATGCTTGTTTTCCAGCTTTCTTTCTACTCTTGTGTGAGCTGACATCAGCTAGGCACAGATTCCCTTATATGGCACATGGAGAAATGGGGGCACTTATAGTGCATTCGAGATTAAGTCGGAATTTCCGAGTTCCTAGTCGGAATTTTCAACTGGAACACCCCCTCAACTCGGATTTCCAACTCGGAAAGTCAGAGCAGCCCCACCAACCCAGAGTTAACAATCCAAGATGGCGGCAGTGAATGTAAACAGTAGTAAAACTGTAAAACTTTTAATCTGTACTGCCACTGTTGTGTATTTGTGACTCACCAAAACAGCCATACACAGAGCATTGACCAGGCTCTATCCACGAACGTGCTGCAGTGGTGTTTTTAAAGTGTAAAAAAGCAAGCATTGCACTGTATTGCTAGTGATGCATGAATGGCTCTGCCTTGCTAAGAAGCAAAACAAATCCTGTTTTTCCTTGCTTTTCCGACTTTAGTACTGGAACCCACTCAACTCGGTCAGTGACGTCACTCCAGGGTTCCAACATCCAAGTTCCGAGGTAAATGGAACGCGGCATTACAAGCACTGGGTTCTGTTTGCAGAAGCCAGGCAAGTGGCAGCCAGTCAGAAAACAGTGAGATGTAAAAGTGACAGGAGCTAAAATGGTTAGTTTCAGGCTGCATAAGTCCAGTGTAAGTATAAATAATTTCTTTTTTAACTGTTTATGATCTAAAGCTAGTGTAGTAGTGTCCAAGAATAAAAACAAACATAATAGGTTCTCGTTAATGCTACAGTCATAATAGGGAAAGTCACACTAGTTGGAGACCGTGGCACGACCAAAGTTATTGCAAATTTGTTGCGTTTAACATAGTTGCTTCAAAGATAGGGACCAGGTCTGCGACCACTCGCAGTCAGTTACCATCCTCAAAGCAACTTTAGTGCATCGAGACGACGATAAAATGGCAAAAACATGGAGTCAGTCCGCTATCAGTCTGCTATCAGTTTGCGATTGAATTGAATCTGTTGCCGTCTGCATACACAGAAATTCACATTCACTACTTACCTCCACACTCCAGCCTGAACCTCATAGATTTGAAACTGAAAGTCAGAAATTCCTCTACAAATAGTGACAGAGTTTCTACAGGATGGCGATTTAACTGCAGAATGACATAGGCACTCAGCAACCTTGCTTTTATATAAGACTATAACCAGAATATAACCAGAATACAACCAGTTGAGTCGAGTCCTCTATTGTCAAGAGACATGTCATAGACGGGCTGCACTCATTGCAACATGTTGGCAATCTGTCTGCATTTGGAAATTAGACAGCAATTATTTGCAAACCTACACCAAACTGTCTGAGAGTGATTGCAGTCAGTCCGAGTCAGACTGCAATTGTTTGGAGACAGGTTGCCTCCCACCAGGCGACCTGTGCAATTGCCTTGTGATCGAAAGTGGTCACCCAGAGGTTGAGATGTTGTATACTCAACCTCTGAGTGACCAGTTGGTCGCCGCAACAACTTGCAATCGGTTACCACATGCAAAAAAAATTTTATGCAATTACTGGGCAACCATTAACTTTTCCTAGTCACTAGGAGGTTGCCATCCTATTTTTACTCTTCTAGCCACATGCTAAAAATGCAGTGTACCATAAAACCAGTCATTGGCGATACCCCATGATATTCTCCTGTGAGGTGCTTCCTTTAGTTTGTCCTTCCTTGTGTTTCCAGTGTGTCTTTTTGTTTGTTTTTTGGTGTATGTTCGTGTGGGTGTTGTCCTGCACACCTCCCTGTCATCTGTGTTCCATTTTTCACCAGATTGTTGTTTCAACCTCAGGGGTAGTAACACTTCAAGGCCAACTAAAGATTTGTTTCTAGTGATTCTGCTCCAGTGTATCTTGTTACTAAGCTAACATGAGAGGCCTCTTGTGTCTCACAATCATCAGCTGCCCCCCCCCATTGCCTGCTGGCAAACAACCTCCCAATCACCAGCCTACCTCAGCTTGACACGCTTTTCCCTCACTTCACACTACGGAAGCTTCATCCTCCATTACCCCCCTCTTGTCCACTGTCACTGGAATTCCCGTTCCGTGCCTATAGGCTCTCCTCAGTCTCTTAATGGCAAGACTATTCTGTTTGTATCCTGCATTTTAGTGCTACCTGTGATTCCTAACACAGCAGAAGCCCTTTGTCACAAGTCAGCTTCTCATTTCCCGTCCACCTTTTAAGGAAAAGCAAAGGCTGGCATGAAAGTATTGCACTGCACTGATCAATCGGTCAGTTACCGGGATCATCAGGTTTTCAGATAGCCTGTCAAGAAATGTAACTACAAGTCGCCACAATGACTGTGTTTGCTCCACTTGATAGGAAGTGTATCATACATTAAATATGTATTGATCATTTGGAAGTGTACTTACATTGTGAATTGGGTGTTCTTTGTTCTGTTTATATTTTCTATGGTTTAACAAAGTCATGTGTTACTTGGTTATGCTTAGTCCCAGTCATCCAACTTCAGCATGAACTTTGCTGTGCCATGCGTGACTTTGACATCCAAACAGACGCTCAACCTTTCATGGTGTGATGAGGAGCGCGTTCATCATATTGGATACACTGTTGTGGCTGTCATGCATGGTGCTCAATGGGCACTGACATTACTCTGCGTTTCTGTGCATTTCCCCACTTTGCTTTGGCTGCCCATCATGCTGACAGGCATCAGTTTCAGTTCAGCTGTCAGACTATGAGGCTTTTCATGTCTTTTCGGAGGCAGTTTTAGCAGAGGGAGGGGTTAGTGCCTGCAGAAGTGTGTGACGTCTGATAGAATTAGTGATGGAGCTGTGAGAGACCATCACTGCTGGTGAGAAAAGCAATCTGTCAGCATGGCATTAGGAGAGAATATTTCCCTCATAACTGAGACTGCAATACGATCTGTTTTCTTTTATAGAGACTGACTCATTGCAAGCAAGGGGGAGGAAAGAGAGACGCAGAGGGAGCGAGATTGTTTGTTGTATCTCTGTGAAACATGTATAAAGCAGCTTTATGCAAATTTTACAAAAACAATGTCTGGATCAATATAAAGAAATTCTACATCTGTTTGAAAAGAATTAATATAGGCAGACAGCCCAACATCTGTTTTTGTTCCCAGTCCAACTGTATTTCTGCCTCAGCTGAGGTAAAACCTCCAGTGCCCTGTCTCACTCTGATAACAACCACCGTTATTCTCTGGATCGTCACCATTTAGCCTGCATTCTTCTTTTCTTTATTCTCCACAACAGTCCTGTTTTGTGTCACTAAATGGTTGGACCTCATTTTGAGATAAAAGACAAAGCCCCCCCTGAGGTTTTGTATCTGTGCTCCTGGAATTAGGGAGGGTGGTTATGAGCTGGATCAGAGCTTAATCAGTGCTGTGGCACCCAACGGAGTCGAGGATATGAGCTGCTGGCTGTCAGGCCAGCTCAGGTGTTTTGAACCTGAATGTAAAATGAATGGAAACAATTGTTGCTGGTCTTGTGTTTCAAACTTCCTATAAATCTTTGCTTTGTATGTGTTAGGAAATCACTTAAGTAGACACCTAGTCTATACTTTCTATATTAACACTCCATCAAAAGACTAGCTTTATAGAGATGTGAAAAAGACTGAAAGTTTGCAGTTTTACCAAAATAAAATGCAGTATAGTTATAATGTCCAAATTCCTTATTTGATTAACTGGCCATTTTGAGGCATTAGAAACAAGTTGCAAACACCATATAATTGACATATAATTGGATCTCAAACAGCTGCCTCTACATATTCAGCAGAACAACATTACCATTAATTACAAGCCACAACAATGTGATTTGTCAAGACCCCCAATTCCCAGTTCTGTACACCCCTATCTCACACCCATAATTGTTCATTTATTTGTTATTCCCCATATGAGGTATCTTTATCTTTTGTACAAACATTTGGTCCACGAACCTCATTGGTGCTGCAGGTGATGTGATCCTTTTAACGAAATTATCTCTAGAGTTGAGTTTCTGGCCATCTGATGCATGTAAGTGCAATATTCGCCCTTTGTATAGTTCTGTTTTACTCTGTGCAAACATCCGAGAAACACACTTGACCTTTAAGCTGCTCTCTGCTTCTCTTTGCCACCTATTCGCTAACTCTGTGAGCTGCCTGTTTTGGTTTGAAAATGACACTGATGAATGGCATGCCAGTCCATTGAACCAGTAATGTAGCAACCCAGAAACCAAAACAATGAGCTTAAAGGTGACAAAAACTGTGAAAGGTAACTGCAACAAATTCTCAGACCTCACCTATCACATACCGACCCTTGGTCACCACCCCTTGTCATCACACTGCCCCTTTTCCATCATTTCTTTCAATGTGAAAGGCACTGCTCCAAAAAACCATTTTACCATCTGAGGAGTTGTAACAACTAACACAAAAAAAAAAGCATATGGAGTTGGAGAAGACAGGAGTTGGAGCCCCATCTAGGACTGCTGTTTTGTAGACTTTCATTTTACTTTTGTTTTACTTTCATTTTGGACATTTCACTTCCTGTTGCTGGTTAGGTTTAGGCAGGGTGTGATTTGCCTCTGCTATAGTGTTTTGATTGCCAGTGGGAGTATAAAAATACAAAAATTCATCCCCCTCTCTGATTCTTAGCGCTGCATCATGAAATAGTCTAATCAAATCTGAAACTGTGGAGACGATACTACAACTTTTCCAACTTTTCATTAAGCCACTAAGTAACACTGTTTCTGGGTGAAAACTACCGTTAACTAAATAAAAGAGAAATGAACTGGATTCAGTGCGAGAGATTTTACAGGAGACTCACAAAAAAAAAAAATATTCCCAGAAATATTCCTCAAATTCGTGCCTGATCGTTGACATCAGAATTGAGTGAATTGGTGAGATCCTTAGCTCCTTATTTTGTGTAAAACTGCTAGCAGAAAGTTTTTATCTTTTTTTTAACTTGAAAATGACTCAAGATTTAATTTAAAATAGTTAATAGTTGATTTTATGTCAGTTTACTTTTGCAGTAATCTAATCCAGCTCTAGAGGCTGTTTTCTGGCTGTTTGAGGAATTATTAAACATTTATTATGAGGCTCATGGTTTTGTCACCTGTAAATTCACTTATCAGTTATTGGTTTTAACCCTGCATATGACCAGAGTGATGAACTGTTTCTTATTGTTATAACCTTTACTGACCTGAATATTCATCATCATTCCTGCAGGATAAGTGTAGTACCCTTGTTTGGCCACTTTATTAATAGGCTACGTACCACAGGCCTTTAAGACCGCAGTAATTAAACCATTACTTAAAAAGCCTTCACTTGACCCAGCTGTCCTAGCTAACTATAGGCCGATCTCTAACCTTCCTTTTGTTTCTAAAATTCTTGAAAGAGTAGTTGCAAAACAGCTGACTGATCATCTGCAGAGGAATGGTTTATTTGAAGAGTTTCAGTCAGGCTTCAGAATTCATCACAGCACAGAAACAGCTCTAGTGAAGGTTACTAATGACCTTCTTA
>VUQI01039363.1:0-12182 GCA_015106735.1 Paratilapia polleni | reverse complement strand
ATTAGAGCCCCCCCCCCCCCCCCCCACACACACACACACACACAAAAAAGCACATACACATACCCAGACAACAACAAAACACTCACAACTCACCATTACACACTAAGAGTGATTTAAATACAGACAAATATAGGGTAGTGTGATTTCAAACTTTCCATTGAAAGTGGTGGAAAATCCAAGCTGAGGACATAAAAATGGCACAAAGAAGAGAGACAGAGAGAGAGACACACACACAGACGAGTGTAACCACATTCATTTTGTTCATCTCTCTCATCTGCGCCACCTCAGGACAAGACCTTCGGTATTTGCATCAAGCGTGACACATACGCGATTGCAAAACCCACCCTCTTCTTCTTCTACTTCAGCAAAGTTTCTTCTCCATGTATATCAAATAAAGAAAATCACCTTTAACAGGGCCAGCTCTGAAGTAAATAAATTATAGAAAGTCAAATGTGGACACCTTTAAGAGCAAGACAAGCAAGCAGTTTGTTAGAAAGAATCCAAGAGTATATAACTTAACTAAGGGTAGTGAGATCAGGGTTTTGCATTATTTAAGTTTGTGAAGCATCGCATGGTAGGTCATTTGAGGGTAGCCATAATGCCTGCTAAGCTCTGTGTTACAAACACACCCAAATC
Source organism: Paratilapia polleni (assembly GCA_015106735.1). Lineage (NCBI taxonomy): Eukaryota > Metazoa > Chordata > Actinopteri > Cichliformes > Cichlidae > Paratilapia > Paratilapia polleni. The sequence goes on along the minus strand of VUQI01039363.1, from coordinate 11,546 downwards.
AAAGCATGAGCTCTTGCTGCTTTAGACAAATGACAGTGGTCAATGTTCTGCACTGATGCTCAGTTAACAGATCAGGTGCCAGATCTGACACACAATGTCGGGGAGCAGTCCACACTTTTCCAATTTTGGGGGGTGGTGTTACCATTAATCTTAAATCAGTCACACCTTTTGCAGGTGTTGAAAGTATGGCACTCTTGGGGAGAAGAGATGTAAAGAGTCATAATACAATACAATATTATGGATGCTTTCACCACTTTGCTGTGCTGCTTGGGTGTTGATGGCAGAGGCAAAAGATAGGCTAAGGTGACAAAGTAACAGGAAACACTGAAATCGTACTGGATTAAGAAGTTACTGGCTTTTTTTCACACAAAAATATGTTATGTCAAGGTGACAGAGTATAATAAAGCTTTAACTGCTGCTGTTTGGGCCTCCAAAGACTGTGAATGTCAAGTTCAAAGTGCCGCCTTGCATCTAATTCCACCAGATGGCTTTGTACGTATGGCATTACCCTTCTCACATGCTTGACTTACATATTATTTATTGTACACAGATAAAAGACATTGGTGAGTGTCACCATATTGGAAGTAGTCTGCTCCAGTCCTCGGGAAGAGCAGCTGGTCGAGCCATGGCATTTGATTCAGGGGTGACGGGAAGAAGGGGATGAGTAGCCCTGCCATATATCATAAAGAAAAAGAGAGCAAGACAGCATTAACAGGCAGGAGGTAGAAATAGAGACACAGACAGTGTGAACAAGAGATAGGGATAGCAGGAGAAATGTTGGGTGGCATTAACCCAGCAAGTCATCAGTGAAATATTACTCTCTTGATTCATGTCAGAGCCTGGTGGAGTCAACAGTTATGACATATCCAACTTGCTAGAGGAAAACAAGCTCATAACACCGTCCCCCCTCAAGTCTGTTCATCTTATCATATCCCAAGGGGGTCCTCCAATTCTCAAGGCATCCATGACAAAACCCAGAAATGCTTCAAAACAGCTGGGTATTTCAACAGCTACATTGGAAAAAACAGCAAAGATCCTCTAGGCCATGAAAATAAGCAAAATGAAATCCTTAACACCTGAAAATATGATAACCTTATTTAAGCCATTGTAAAAGATGGGAAGCGCCTATTTGATATCGCTACGGTCATACAGCCACATAGCAGGTTGTGACTTCGGGGTGTGCTGAGGCGCAGGTTGGCATGGTGATGGTGACAGGCGGCTGACCCATCTCCAAAGCTATGGTATTCTAGATTGAATTTCCAGCAAACCTCCCTGTCGGCCACTCTCTGCCCCGCTCCTCTCCCCACCTTCTTCTTCGCCCCCTCAGCGCCCGTGGCCCTGTCCTAACGGATTGTCTCACGCCTTTGAAGTGCAGAGGGAATCTGATTTGAGCTGGCTCTGCTAAATTGTTACACAGCCAGCCTGCCCACCATGATCTAATCAGCCAATTGCACGCTGCTGATTGTAATTGGATGAATTCCCTCGCAGGCTGTTAGGGAAGCAGGGAATGGCGGTTTGAGGAGGGTCACTAGGCCCCAGGGATGAAGACAAATAGAGGAATTACATGAGCCAGGGATAAAGATGAACGGGGTGATGAAGAGATCAGAGGACGCTGAGCGGTGTCTCAATGGCCCATTAGAAGACAAGAGCCCGACAGGGGAAAAGGTGAAGCAGCCCAGCTGTCTGACAGGGGAGGCGTCACCTCAGTGTGATCCAGAATCTGATTATACTCACCTCAGTTCAAACTCGAACTAGAGGGGGGATTAGAGATGGGTGAACCTGCTTGTATCTCAGAATGAAGCCAGTTGAGTCTAAGCTACCTTTGAACTTGTGAGCCCATATTCTTCTCATAGAAAACTGATAGAAAATTGAGCAGACAGATGTTTAGCATTCCATTACTTTCAGTTGTGTCTTATGACTCATGTCAGAACAAATGTTGCGTTGCTTCTTTTTCACAGTGTTAAATATTCTCTCATGTTTAGCATGAGTATGTAAATGTAAGAAGCAACTTGGCATGTAACCATTGGCTGCAATGTGTTGTAAAGTGTCAGTTTATACCTTTTGTGATTTTAGAAAATTTCCAGGTCCAGGATAGATCAAATGGACCCTTCTTATAAACAGAGTAAACACAATGCCACTTGAATGCCCATCAAAATCTCACATATTATCATCTTACCAGAACACACATTTACACATACAATGAGATACACAGCATCTTGGCAGTCTTGAGGCTGGATTTGATGGGGTAAATGAGGATCTGTCCTTTAAGCACTTATTGGCTTTACCAAGGATACCTCTCAAGCTTTTTTGAGCTGCAACACCTTTGACACAGATATCCATAGCTATGAGCTGAAAAGTATGACATTTTTAGATTATGGAGCTGTATGGACTGTATATCCTCGAGTATGTGGATGCTCAGTGTGAAGCATGGGTAGTACACACATCTCCATTTAAAGGGGGTAAGGTTTGCAGGTCTTTATATGTTCACATACACCACCAAGCTGCTTTAATCACCATGGTTCCCTTTGGCCAAGTGTATATTAACACATTATCTGTTCCTTCCTTCCAGGCGGACCTTAGTGTAAACCTGCAGGATGACAGCAGCTTCTTTTATGGTGTGTCCAGCCAGTACGAGAGCTCTGAGAACATGATTATCACCTCATCCACCAAAGTCTGTTCCTTTGGCAAACAGGTGGTGGAGAAAGTCGAGGTAAGAAAGAGATACTGGAAGGTATTAAGTGTCATTTATTTATATGTCAACTTTTACTGGAGTATACTGGTACTGATAAACTTATCCTGCATTTATTTTGACATCTTATTGGGATTTTTGCAGTGTTGCATATTTTGTAACACACACAATTTTCTTTTTATTACCTTTTCCAACCTATCCAGGTGCCCACTGGGCACATAGGACGAAAAAAAAAAAAGATAGGGTTCCTCCGACTTGTTTGTTTAGGGTCCCATACAGCATTACATTAAAGTTCTTATCTAACAGATGTGGCTGACTTCTTGAATGAATGGCTCGGAGCAAGGCCATCTCCTTCAGAGTTTATTAAAAAGTCTCTTCGAAATATTTATGACACAAGGAGAACTGACATTTTATAATTTCCTAGCTGCTCCTTTTGTAAGAAATGTTTATAGAAAAACTCTTTTTGGACCAATAAACATCACGTAACCTGTAATTCCAGCTGTGGCCACCCTGGAAAATTTGTCAGACAGCAGGCTGGGAGCTCTCTAGATGCTACTCAAGACTAAGAAAAATTAAATTTGCAGCATTTTTGTGGAAAATAATATAGGTTGTGACTGAAGGATGGTAATGCTTATTAAGAATGTTCTACTGAGAAGAACTTCAGCCAAACCTACAGCAGCTGAAGGATTCTACTATAAGAATAACATTTTTATTTAGTTTGAGGTTGTTATCAGTGATAACATTTTCAGTAGGTCAGATATCAGTATAGAAACGAGTAAATAAAAAAGTTTGGTGACCAGTTTTAATGTTTCGTCACTTGATTTTTAACGCTATTACCTTTTATTAATCATTATTTTCCTGTAAATGCAGTATAATCTATTTTTTTAGTTTAATTGTTTAAAAACTACCACATTCCACATTTTGTAGAATGTTTTGGGTTAGTAGAGTCCTTGCAGTTATCGGCAGTAAAATATGTATTTGGCCACAATTCAGGAAGTTTGCATCACTGATCGAATGATAGAGGAGCGATATTTCAACATAAAGAGGTCATGACCGCATCAAAAACCACAATTATCACCCTGAGGAGTGAATAACTGCTATTGCTGGAGATGGATTCCAGTCAATTACCGCTGATCTGTGGTCAGTAAACTGACGCGATTCACAAGTCTCCCCAGCATGACTAACTGTTATGTTTCCCGTTAACTGTACACAATAGCCACCCTGCCCCCACTCGCTGCTGATGGATTGTACAATATAAACACATACACACATATCCCTAGGTAGAGCCATCTGCCTCAATAGGCCACATGAGGATATTTAATGGCTTCATTATTTGATTACGGTTGTCACAAGAAATACGTTTATTGTCAAATCTGGCATGCCATATGCTGCATTAGGTATATTATATTACAAACAATACAGCTTATCACATACAGTAGACCTAGATGTTCACATCCAGTGTATCCATTTGAGTTTCAGTGGACTGTGTATCCTTGGGGTTTTGCACCAGATTTCACATTTCATCCTTAAAAGTGTTTTAAATTCTCTTTCAGTATGGTATATGTTCTCAGATATTGAACTTCACTTTTATGTGTCTGTTTCCCTAGACGGAGTACGCACGCTTCGAGAATGGGCGCTACGTGTTTCGGATCCACCGCTCCCCGTTATGCGAATACATGATCAACTTTATCCACAAGCTTAAACACCTGCCAGAGAAGTACATGATGAACAGTGTACTGGAAAACTTCACCATCCTACAGGTACACACAGGAATGAGGGCTTTATCATGGTCTGTGGGTGCATATAGTGGCCTGAGATTTGATACTCTTCTGTGATTACACAGTAAAATACTTGGGTATGTGCTGTAAAATTTAAGAAACAGTTATTCTGGACTGTTAATAAGGGATAATAAGCCCCATTGATATCATATAATTTGGACTGAAATTATGAGCAGCAGAATGTGATAAAAAAAAAAAGTTCACATCACAGCTCAAAAACTAAACTAAAACTAAACAGTTTTAAACAGTGAATGCGAAACTGAAAATTAAATAAATACTAATGGAGAATACAAAACTAATAAAAGAACTGATTTATTAAAAATGAAATCCTAGATTTATACACTATTTCTGCCTGGATTCACTTGCTAACCCATTGCAAATATGTAACACCAGAAAATAAGCAGTTTCCAAATTTTATATAGTGTGAGCACAAGGTTAGCAGTGGATAACACTTTAAATAGCGCTATAGCTATTAGGCTAATCAGCTGCTTGCTGGCAGCTCCATCGTAACCAGCATATAAACATGAGAATGCTATCAGTCTTCTCAGCTAACTCTTGGCAAAAGTTTTAAAACAGCAGTGTTGGCATTACTTAGGGCAATAGTTTTGTAATTAAAAACAATTACCCTAATAGTTATTTTAGTAACCCTAATACTAAGTAATGCCAGCACTGCTACTTACTGTTACCAGTCTTTTTTAAGCTGTTAGCATAGATCTGCTGAGAAAGTTCTGTGTGGCATAGATATAAAGAGTGATAAACAGATTACCCAGTCTGAACATTAATTTGATATGAGCCACTGTTCTCTAAAACATTCTCGCTCTGAAATGCATTCACTGATAAATGCATGTCCTTTACCATACATGTCATTCCATTCATAGCATTCTGTGGTGATAAGCACACAGGGCCACATGTATGAACAACATTTGCGGAGGCACGTTCTCTCAAATTCAGAGCTCTTTTTGCAGGCATCATTCTGCTTTGTCACGGGTGTGAAACAGGAAATCTGTGGTCTTCAACTAAACACTGATATGGTATTTCCAATGGGTAACCATGACAGACCAGGAACAGCTGGAAGCATTTTTTATGGCTTCTTGCATTCTGCTATTAGTTGGACTTTTCTGAATGAGCCGGTGTGCTCCTCAGTGGATAGAGTGGGGTGTATCACCATAGTAACCAAGGGGTCCTCAACGACAGGGTTCAAAGAAATTTGTGTTCCTTCTATTGGAGGCTGCATTCCTACAGTACTAGCTAAAGGACAATGACCATATTGAGCCCACACTGACGACTACATGGCAGCATGTCATTAGGTTTCTCAATGAGCTGATTTAGCTCATATTAACCACGAACAGCTCATACACAGATGTTCACACACATGTGGAAGACCGATACACTGAGCACAATGATGCACCTCCTGTGACAGAAGTTACATTCAGTGCAATGCTGTTGAACATAATGAGTTGCTCAAGCTGTTTCCTTGTATTATGCATGTTTTTTCCACAATCGTCATGCAGTATTTTAGATACATATTAGTCTTACATACAGAATAACACCATTTTGACCAAAGAGATTGTGTGTTATTCACAATTATTCATTATTAGCATGCATGTGTTAGTAATTAGTAACTAATGTACTGGCCGGTGAGTGTAGTTTGGCGTCTAGGCTCCAAGCTCATCACTCCCCACAAATATGCTACATTTAAAACTGGGGAGTGATAATTACATATCCCCCCCAGAGGCTGCTGGTGGATGGTGGGCTGGTGGAGAAGTTGAAACAGCAGGCAGTGATGCAGGGCAGTGGGGGCAATGTGATGTCCAAGGGAGCAATGGGAAACTTTGCTGCTTAAATCAACTGCCAAATTGGGAGGATGTGTTTGGTATTGGCGTGAGAAGAGCGAGACACATTACGTGGGTATGACGCAGTGCAGCTCGAGTTCCCTGGCTAAACTAGCTGGCAGGCGCACTTCATTAGTGATGAAGCAGAAAGCCGTGGCTCTGCCAAAATCACAAACACAGAAATAGACAGTTGAAGCTGCAGTTATTAAACACCACGAATTCAATTTCATTGCACATATCAGTGCTGTCTAAACTGTGGGTAAATTTGTGTTGTAAGTAAAAACACGATGAACCAAGCTTCACAATATTCTAACACTTTCTGTTTGTCTACAGGTGGTGACTAACAGGGACACACTGGAGACCCTGCTGTGCATAGCCTACGTCTTTGAGGTGTCCACTAGTGAGCATGGTGCACAGCATCATATTTACAGGCTGGTCAAAGACTGACACAGCATCACACTTGGAACTTACCAGGTCTAGACCCATTGTAGCACATCATTGAGCAACAACACTAAACGACAGACTACTTCCTCCACAAGCTGAAACCATACAGGAGCCCAGAGAAGCAGAGGCTGTGTCGGTTTGTGCAGGAACACTACTACTGCTGAATAAGAGGTAGATTTGGGACTGTGGAAGTTGAAATTGGCTGTGTGTGAAGAGGAGGACCACGATGCACTGTGGTCTCGATGCCAAAGGAGCCAAACATAGCCAAGAAGACCTGCATGAGAGAGTTGTAATTGGTGGTGTTTTTCATCTCATTTTTACTAGAGCTTGTTTTTAATTTAGATTCTTTTACACACATGCATGTGCAGGGGATGTTTGTGACAGAGAAGTCTGGCTGCCTCAGGGTGCCATCTAGTGACTTAAATATATATATATATATATATATATATATATATATATATATATATGAATGGGAAAAATAATAAAAGTATACAGAGAATCCCTTATTTGCACATCTAAAAAATATGTTTTTTTGTGCCATTGTTTTGTGTTATTGGAGCAATTATGTACAGTGCCACATCCTTCTCCTCTTAATAGAGTTATGTTGACAGGTGGCTAAAATGATTTAAAAGAACTTGTATTCACTTTGTTTGATGTTGAATGTTGAATGTTCCTTGTCTTACTGTTTTTGATTGAAAACTGTCTGACTGCAGCAAAAGGCACATAATAACACTGCTAACTTGAACCAGATTTGGATTTGTAAGCTGATTACAGAAGTTGTCTGCATCTGTAACTTGCCCTGAGGTGTCACATGAAAATACAAGTGTTTCTTACATAAGTCCTCACTGGTTTTGTAGTGTTTCCACATCCGCATGTAGTGTAAACATAATTCAGAATATTCTAAAATGTTTATCAGAACAAATTAGTCAGAACAAAGCTTTCAAAGATGCTTTCAAATTTCTTGGGAAACTTATTTCACTGACGGTATGGGGTGTGTAATAAATATGGACGCGCATCAAAGACTTAACAGATTTAATACATCCTACGTTTGAAATAATAGATGGCAAATACATAAAGACACACATCAGTAGTCTCCAAAATGAATTATACTCATTACTGTGGCAGTAGTTTCAATATTGATCCACAGTAGGAAAAACAGACAAATTGCCTCATTTTAGTTCAGCCCTGTTTCCATGCCACATGCCACTGCTACACAGGTTTCCCAGTATGTTGTGTGCACATTTGGAAAGGTGATAAAATAAATAGATTGAACGTTTGAAGTGTGCATAACAAACCAGCTTGCTTTTGGAAGGTGTTATTGATGGGCATCAAATTGCCCCACAATGGAGGAACAGCCTCATGTGGCAAAAACTTAAAACTAATTACAGATGGCAATGCTTTAGCTCCAATAAGACCCCAGAAACCAAAAGGGTAAGTGTTTACTCTTACCAGACTTTCAGTACCGATCAACCTGTTGATTGTTTTATTTGGTTAATCCAGCATTTTCTCTGATTATCAATGTAGAATCTAAAGAGATTACATAAGCAAATCATCACATTTGAGAGGCTAAAGCCAAAAAAATATTTTTTTTTGCTAAATAATTGGCTAAAATCATGAATTACTTCTCATGTTATTTGTGTAAAAATGCTTTGCTTCCTCTTGGTGAAGTTTTTAATTGGCAGTGTCATTGCATGGTCACAGTTTTAATGACATTCATTTGTGCATCCTTTATTATATTATTAAAAAAAGAATATAATGTATGTAAAAGACTGCAACAAGTACAGTAAAATACACTGTACTTGCAGTGTAATGCAGTAGAGACACTGCTATTGTTAATGGTAGCGACGATTGCCATCTGGCGGTGCTGAGACGTCATTACACATTCTCAGTCCAATTTAACTTGACAAGTTCAGTTCAGTGCAAGTATAGAACGCTATATATTGTAATGTAAAGACTCTTCTACATCATAGGCTTCACCAGGGTTCAAACATTTGGAGTGGATACAATACTCCAATGGTCATTTCACTTTATTAATATGTAATCTACACTGTGCTGCTTGGGAGAGCAGTACCTGTAAGTGCCGGTTCCCATTAAATCCATCCATCCAATTTTCTTAACCTCTTATCCAATTCAGAGGTCTGGAGCCTGCCCCAGCTGTCATAGGGCGAAAGGCGGGGTACAGCCTGGACAGAACCCCGTTAAATCCACCGGGGTCAAACCAAAGAATACTTTTTTTTTTCTTAAAATTTCTACGGCTGTGTAAAAAGAATATTCCAGTGGTCAGTTTGATCGCTTCTGTTTTAAGTCACCCTTTCCCTTTCAACCTTAGTCTCCTAGGATCCTTGTTAGAGGTACAATATAGCTATACAGTACACAGTAAAAACATACTGGCATGTTTTGCGGTAAAATTTGAGAACAGGGTAACAGATAATACGGAATTGTCTTTTGATGCCAATGCATCAACCGTCCAGTAATTAATTGATAGTAGCAAATTCTCATCTGAGGACAGATCATTTTGTCTTCAAACAATTTCAGCAGAACTGTTTCCCCTTAAACTGTAGCCCATGTGCTGTGCACCGTATACGCTACCTGACTTTCAGCTGCCAGGTGTAAACTGTGAATGTGACACTGTAAAGTAGACACAAGCACACAAAGGTGAGAGAGGTTTAGCAAATCCCAAAATGGGAAGCAAAGAGCCTATTCTGGTAATCCCATTTGAAAGCATTAAAACAGACTGCGTCAGTTATGGAAATACACCCTCAGATGTGTGACCTCACAGAAAATAGGCAGCTGGTTTTGTGTGGTCTTTTCTCTGATTTCCAGCCTAGTTATTGGAGAGAGAAAAAAAAGTGCCAAGTGGTGAAACAATACTGCACTGTGGAGATTCATCCACTGGAAAATAACTATTCAACTGCTGCTTTCAAGGTCATTAATGAACTTTTGGTCTGAAGATAGATGCTAGCATGGATGAGGAGACGGAATACGAGTTTATATAAATATATACAGCTTCAGTTGACGAGGAAGAATGTTACGTTATATAATAAATTCAAAATTTGCTATTTTTCTTGCCGATTGTGAAACATTTATGCCCACAATGTTACTGTCCACGTCGCTATAATTAAATTCCATAGACGGGTCGTAAAATTTTGACATTCTCAGTTGTTGAAGTGATTTCTAAAGTAGTTGGTGCCGTTCTGTCAGTGAGGGAGCCTCTAATAGTGCGTTCGCGCGGTGGCACAGCCTTGACACCTTACGCACGGCTGGGTCTCCACCTCCTGCAGGTGCGTAGCTGCGACACACCTGGCACCAGTAAAACCAAACCACTGGCCCCACTTCATGCCCGTCAACTCCAAGTAATCAGCTTCCCAAATATGTCGAGGCTTTGTCTAGATTGTAATCTCACATGGTGTGATTTACAATATGCGCAATGAATGCCGCATGGGGTTTGCTGACGGTTTTCAGTCTGGTGTGCCGCATTGAGTCGAGGTGCTCACCGACTTCCTATTATAAGAATTGCTGGATTAGACGGTTCCCGGGTATTTTCATCGATATCGAGGAGTCTCAGAGGAGAGGAGCGCAGCTTTTGAAGCATTACCAAGAGGAGACCGCGCTGAAATGCAGCCGCACCTGTTGCCTTACCAGAAATTGTGAGTTATTCCATCATCTCTAGTACATAATGCCTCCATTTCTCCTCTGTTATTCCTGATTGATTGCCTTTCCTTGTTTTATAGTTTCCTGTAATCTGGCAATATTCCACTATGATACCACTCAAGAAAACCCGAACTGCTTTCACCTGCATTGTCCGACACTGGAGAGCTGCATTCTGAGTCACAGAGACAACGTTGTTCTCTACAATATCACAAAGGGTAAGTCGCTTAAGTTTCTGATAGTGGTGGATGTCTTATTCATGTAGTGGTTTCTATTTTTTTAAAGAATATATAATAATATGCATATCAAATTTGATTAGATCCTGTTACATTCTTAATAATTAGATATGCATTTTGAAACATCACTATTGTACTACTACAAAAAACAAGTTTGAAATACTGCATCTTACATTCAACATCTCTATTGTTTAGATGGTTCAGATTCTACAAACAGTACTGTGCAAAAGTCTTTATATTTTACTTCCAAGGAGCCAGACTTTCTTGTAATTTTAAAGTGGTCTTTAGCAGTAGTTCTCCAGGCTTTCTGAAGGTCTTTCAAAGTGTTTCTTAGGACACTGGCTGCTTTTTCACTCATATGGAGTGATGAATCTAAATTTGATCATTTTGGTTCAAATCATTGTCACTATGTATGGAGGAGGTCAGGAGAGAGGTACAACAGTGAGTGTTTACAGCAAAATATGGTGGAGGCTCTGTCATGGTTTGGGGCTGCATTTCAGCCAGTGGTGTTGGAGATCTTGTCAAAATTGATGGAATTATGAACCCAGAAAAGTACCATCAGATTTTGATCCACCATGTAATACCATCTGGAAAGCATCTCATTGGCATCAGCTTCATTTTTCAACTTGACAATGATCCCAAACACACTGCCAATGCAGTAAAAGCACACCTGGATAGAAAACACATAGTGGAACATGATCAGTCATGGATTGGCCTCCCCAGAGCCCGGACCTCAACATTATTTAAGCTGTGTGGGATCATCCTGACAGGGAACAGAACAAAGGCAGCCAACATCCAAAGAAGAGCTTTGAATGTCCTTCAAGAAGCCTGGAGAACTATTCCTGAAGACGACTTAAAGAAATTACAAGAAAGCTTACCTAAGAAAGTTCAGGCTGTGTTGAAGAATAAAGGTGGTCAT
>VUQI01039359.1:0-16099 GCA_015106735.1 Paratilapia polleni | reverse complement strand
GAGACTGCGACCCAGGCCTTCTCGTCCAACATCAGTGTCTGACTTCACAAATGCACTTCTGGAAGAATGGTCAAAAATTCCCATAAACACACTCCATGTGAAAACTACGAATAAGGCGTCAAACCTGAAAACAGGACTTGCTTTGGAGTGAAAGTCACTAACAATGCACTTCGTTGTTAGGAGTAACCAGGATATTCAAGAACTACAGAAAATAATTTCAGTAGTGAAAGAAATCAGGTACAATTTTTCCCTACAGGATCATTAGCATGAAGTCTGTAGTTTATTATTTAATATCCCATAATTTCAGATTTCTTTGAAATTTTCTAAGCTTTTTTAATTCATCTTTTTTAAGGTACAACATGACCACATGTGTTGTCCTCAGAATTTTTTTTCTTTTGTTGTCTCCTCCTTTTCAGCCCTCACCCTAATCACTGTGCTTTCTCAGTTTGTTTAAAATCTGCCGTGTTTGTTGCTTCTCCTTGCTGCTCTGTCATCATGTTAGTGGTGGATGTCTCATCACTCTTACAGAATCATCTAAGCAATACCAGGTGCCCTAACTCCCATGCAGAGTCAGGCATGCATGGAAAACACACAGATTTAGTTTGTAGGGATAACCCCCATTTTGTTTTATTGCTTTTGCTTTCCCATAATAAGCCTCCTCAGTGTCACTGTAGAGCTGAGGGGGCTGGACATTTATACAGACATGGACAGAATAGTGATTAGCGGATACAGGTTTGAAATCTAGATAGTTATTGGGGACCTGGCTGGAAATAATATCACCCCTACAGACTACAGTGTTACATAGTGCAGGGAGACCACCCTGACTGAAGCACTGACAGTTTAGGCTATTGCAACTTTATATACAAACTTCACAATGAAAGGAGGCAACATGGTAAGCAGAGCGTGTGCATTAGCACCTGAAATATGCGCCTTTAAACACGCACAGCTGCAATTTTGGCAATTACATTTGCATCATGTGAAAACCAGTGTGTGGCAATTTGAGAGGGAAAAAAAATCAAAGACGAGAGGAATTCACATTACAGAAACCAGGTCCAAGAAATACTATGGTGAAATATCTGCATGATAATATTTGATTTGTTTTGGAGAGCTGCGGTTTTTCTGGCTAAATAATCAAGCAGACGTCTCAATTTTCCAGCTAATGTGAGGTGATCTAATGACAAGCCACAGCGAGAGGGACTGAGGGGGGAATAATCCCATAAAGCCATTAGAAATATTGTATTCACACCAATACCATTATTATGATTAATAGTAATTATGATTAACAGCAGTCATTAGATTCTGTGTGTTTTTATGGCGCACTGGTGATGAATGTTTGCCTACTTACATTTCATAGAAGCACAGTAACCTAACCGTGCAATAACACAGACACATTTCCTTTAAAGGCCTTTCTACTAATGAAGACTTTACTATCAGCAGTAAGTGTGATTAAATGCTGAGGTGGGATGCAGAGACTAATTTAAACTGAAACCCACTCTGCTCAATTTATTTTCCCCTCATTATCACCCAATTTAAAATAGCCATTTCCTCAAGCACCAAAACGCTTGTTTCAGCAAAGTGTGAACGGTAGAGGTGATACCATTCATATTGTTAATGCCGTATTTTAGGGGCGTGAGGTACTGCTATAGGGATTTGGGTCTCTGCAGTTTGAAGTTGCACCAAATGTGCACTCAGCCCCGTCTGCAATGTGCACGACACACACTGTAGGGTTAGGCCTCGTTTTGCCTCGTTTCCCCATTGATACATTAACTAAATATCATTATTAGAAAATTCATAATAAATTTAATCTGCCTCGCAGATCGGTAATATGTCACATCTCAACATATAACCAACACCTGCAACACAGACGTTTCTGTTTGTGTGCGGGCATGCGCACACCGGTTATTTCCCCTCTTAACTTTTTTTCCACTGGGTGTTTTTGTCTGTGAAAAACTCCACTGTGTGTAGAGTGGGCATGGTGAAGAGTGGAGGAAAGGCAGGTGAGCCACTCTAAACATCTAAAAACAGACCGGATGAGTTAGTAGAACTACAGGTATATGGTAAAAGAGTAAAAAGCCAGCAAAGTTATGACTTAATGTTGTTTTAGCTGTTCAGTTGAAATCCGTCCATGCTGAAGGACAGAAATAGGTGTTTGTGTTTTTCTCTGTTTGGGCCATACATTGTGCATTATGGAGGGTGGACAGTGCTTCCCTAATGTATGCGCGTTAACCTCCTCTGCCATCCCGCCCCAGCGGTGATGTTATTGGTCATCGGCCATACCACAGGTGGACAACAGGACAAACGGACTATGAATCACCTGTTCTGGTGACTTCTTCTGGGGGCAAGAGCCAATTTTTCAGGGCTTCTTGAGTAGCCAGGATATCCAAATAATGGATAACAGACATGAAGGCCAAGATGTTCTGTTCCGTGTGTCCCGTTCACTGTTTATGAATGCAGAACATTATAAAAAAGAAAAAAGAAAAAAAAGTTGTCAGAAGTTAGCTGATGGTTTTGAAATTGCACTTTGGCATTTGCAACCCCTCTCTGGCTCTCCACACAGGCTTTTTATCTGCATGCAACCAAAGCCTGCTCAAACATGATAGATCAAAAAACTCAAGCTACAAACACAAACAAAAAATTTCTAGTACCAAAAATCAGATACCTCTTTATAAAGATTAATTGGAGCTGAACTAAGCTGGCTGCAACATGCCAAAGGATACTAATCTCATTATCACGTTGCTCGAGCATCTCTTTTAATTTGGCCACCTCTCCTGCACTGGGGTGGCTGTGTTGAATTTCTTCTTCTCGTGTTGCTGCTGGTGTTGCTTTCTCATCGCTGTATCTGTTTTTTTCTCCTTTTTTGTCCCGAATCATTATCTGTTCAAAGACAATAAAAGAAAGAGAAAAAAAGACCTCTAAGTTACAAGAAAGGCTTCTGGATTTTTTTAACGCAGGTGATCAGACAGGTTCCCCACCTGTCTTTAAACCTGAAACATGTTAGAGGAAATTAAGTTTTTCCACATGAAGAGGGGTGAAGCTTGTTCCTGAACATTTTGTATATGAAGGCATACTGATGCCGACATTAGGGTTGGGCTGATGCTCCCCAGATTCATAAAATAACTTTTCAATTTCATGTCATCACTGCAGCTTAAATTGTTGAACGCCAGCCTGAAACGGTAACAAGCAGAACTGAGCACTGATGGAGTCAGTGTTGAGAACAAAGAAAAAAGAAATCAGATTCAAACCAGACAAATTCTTACAGGATCACTGGAGTGTGACTCGGGTGATGCTCAGAGGAATGTAAACTGAACGGGAGATAGAGTTTGCGGATTATAACAAACTGAAGGACAGATAAACAGACATTCAAGTGGGATCTGGAACCGCTTCTGGTGGCTGCTCCAACTCCAACCAAACCAGAGCCCAGGGACAGAGTTTGTACTGCAGCATTTTCCCTTTGCTCCTGAGCAGCAGTGGGTCATCGCCTGCTGTTTGACAAAAGATGAACAGAATCTATAACTAACCTGACTTTCTCCAAAAATGAGAACTTTTCTACGAAAATTTGTGCGCACAACTTGCTAGTGTAAACTGAGTAGATAGCCAAAGCAAAAAGAACTGTAAAAACACACATCAAACACAAATATGACCTTAATGACAACGACTCCAGGTGTTTACTTCAGTCTGAGCACCAGCTGCCAAATATTAAATACAACAAAATTCTTTGCTGATCCAGGAATCACAAACTAGCCGTTTAATAGTGCAAACATAGTGCTGCTCATTTCCAGTATTCTTTTATTATTGGACTCTACTAGAGTAGCTTTGCATGATTCAGTTTAAATGGGTGCAGCCCTCAGTTCCTCTTCTGTCTGAAATAAGCTGTGGTCTTCTTCTTTTCCTCCTATCTCAGTCTTACCTCTCTTACTTTGTGTCCAAACCACTCAATTTGAGCTGTCTCTCTGATATACTCATTTCTAATCTTTTTTCTCCTGGTCACTACCAACGAAAATCTTAGCATCCCCTCCCTTTAAAGGTACTTTCTGTAATTATCCTCTGTAGAATTTATCCAAAATGTTCACCACCAGGTGGCAGCATTTCACCAGTGGGTGTGTTGAGATGTTTTCTAATGTGTACTGCTTTTTAACTTTTGCTATTTCTTTGTAGCTACCTGCATTTCCTCAAGAGGCTCTGCCTTTTGCCCAGGCCGTCATTGTAAATACATATGTTCTTAATGGTTTAATAAAGGTTATATTAACTCACTGTACCATCTGGTGGTACAAATTGGTATTACACAAAAGTACAACCCAGGCCTATTTGAACTTCAGTTGATATCGCTTCAACACCGTACAGAGACGTTTTTTGCATAAAGTCTTAACGGATGTTTCTTTACATTTCGCTGATAGTTTTAAGTTAATTTCCTAAGGTTTTACTAAGTATTTATTAAGTATTTTTAAACACATAAATTTATACATTTTAGTACATTTAAGCCAACTTTTGTAGAAAGTTTCAAAAGGGTTGAAAAGCAGGTTAGTGAGGCTCACAGCCAGAGCTATGTGAATGTGCATGGTACAACATAACCAATGGCATCCCTGCATACTGCAGGTATCTCTGATAGAAACAGAGAGAGAGGGTGGCTGCTGTCAGCCTGCAGCGAAATTTCTAATTTCTAATCAAGTAGCTTCCATATAGGCGGCTTCTAGTTTTAACTTGTTCTTAATTCAGGTTCAGTTGAAATCTGATTGGATTGACACCTTCCTGACACAGCAGAAAGGCAACACTGATTGTGCAAGGCCGGACAGCACAAACATCTAAACTGAGATGCATGCAGCCTAAAAAATGCATTTAGGAGCATGTGTGAATAAAATGTCTTACAGGACGCAGCCCAGGAAAACCAACAGCAATGAAAATGATGCTGTCGTGTTTGGAGCTGCAGCCTCTACTCTCTGACACACAACCAGCGGCAAGGAGGTGGTGCTGCCATTTTTTCTACAGTTGACAACAGCAGCACTTGTTACTGTAATCACTATCAAAACCTTCACAGGGCCAATCATAAGACCTTTATCAAACCACCTGGCCAACAAGCTTAAACATGAAGAAAAGCAATCTTTTCAGCTACTCACATCCACTTTGTTTTGGATAACAACAGAGAATCTGAATTCAGAACAAGTTAAAACCAGAAGCTGCCTATATGGAAACCACTTGATTAGAATGCCACAATCTTTAAATTTGGCAGATTTCTTGTAATTTTCGCTTCAAGCTGACAGCAGCCATCCTCTCTCTCTCTCTCTCTCTCTCTCTTTCTATCAGAGATACCTGCAGCACGCAGGAATAAGTCTAAAGGGAGGCTCAGCATTTACTCCACTATATTTATTTTAAAGCTTTAGCTACCAATTATTTTGCAGATTTAGACTGTGAATATAAAAACTTAGAGACAGCTTTGGAAAAGCCCTCCTCTCTCCATCATGTCAGGTGAATTATTGGTTGGTTTAAAACAGCTGCTGAAAATTAATTTTTATAGGTCAGCTTTTCCTTAACCATTCCCTATTACTTTTGGGCACAGTTCACACCAAATGCTTGCATGTAATTGTGAATGTATGTAAGAACGCATTCTCGACTGTATGCTTGAATGTACTGTATATTGGGTATGTCCACTTCTTTAATGTATGGGTTTAATCCAAACTGTGAAGCACACTGTAACTGTAGATACTCTGATCTTAATGTTATGTCGGACACTGCTGTGATGACCTATAAGGATATCCCCTCTCTATAATACATAGCCAAGAGCAGCAAAACTAAGCGCTTAGAGCAGTCTGAAGCCTGAACTTTTGGCTCACAGGGATTACTTGTACCTACACTGACCTCATTATTTGAAACTTCTGCCATGTTTGATATGTGCATCTACCACTGGAACAGGATATATGACAGGAAATGAAGAAAAGCAGAATATTTTACCTAAACATTGTCTTTAAGCATGATGGGCACTGATTAATCTCAATGAATCATTTTCTTAACTGGTTATCCAATGTTGATACTGATCAAGAGGCCGGGTACATCCTGAACAGGCTGCCAGTTCGATCACAGGGCCGTCACTTTGATGTAGCTAGACAATGTCATAAAACTGTGAAAAATACACGTCACATCTTCAGATGGGTGTTAGGCTGTGACTTGAGCTGGGTGAGCAGCAAAGAAAATGGGACCGATGGATCTTCAAATGGGTTGTTTTCTATGATCAGGTGGAGGTTTTGCTTACTTTCATTAGCTACTGGAAGTTTTAGTTTAAAGACGCGAATTAAGGATGGCATGTCAACATTACACCTAGCATCTAATTAGATGGCAAATAAGTGTAAAACTCCAAGTGTTCAGACTTCAGTCAGGCTGTGGGAAAATCAGCCATCAGCCATCAAAATAAGCAGCTCTGGGTAAAATCTGGCATCACTGGGAAGTAAAATGTTTTCAGAGTGAGAATTACTAAAATATTAAAGATACTGCAAAGATGTTTCCATTGACTGTTGATGGATAGCAATATCTGGTTAGTCAGTAACCTTCAACAGAATTTTTAACCTTATAAAAACAGGAAATGAATGTAAATGAAAATAAAGAATAACTCAGGAGGTGACATATGGGGGAGCAATTCAGAAGATGTGGGTTGGCTGGTCACTGCTGAGCTGATGAAAGGTGGGAAATTTAATTTTTTGTCGCATCCCAATGAGGTTTTTAGGAACACAAGGGTCACAGAAGTATTAATAAAGAATTTGATTAATACAGTGTACAGTAAAACAGGTATTAAAAAGATTCATTAATAAATATATAAATAAAAAGACTAAAGTAATTAATGGACAATAAAAAGAGAAAGGATAAAATCTGTAAACAAATTAACTGAAAATCTATTAATCAATAGTTCAAATTAAAAGAAAACCTAATTTAAAAAGACATGGATATATAGAGCTTGACAGATTTATCGGCAGGCGGAAATTATCAACCGATATTAGCTATCTGCCAAACTTTCAGTATTGGCATTTGTAACAGCCGACAAATGAAAATTTAAGAAGTAAAGAAGAGACGGGAGAAACACCCTTCAACCATGCTATGAGTATTAAACGAGTAAATAACTTCACATAACAAATGGAAATCTGTTTTGCGAGTCTGAAATAAAAAAAAAAGAAATCAGCTGATATATCTGAAGATTGGATTTTTAAATCACCAAATATCAGTATTGGTCTTAAAAATCCTATATTGGTCAGGCTCTAGGTGAATTCATAGATAAAAGATGCTTAAAAGAAAAATATATAACTCAATTCACAAATCAAATGACGAGTACGGATTTTCGCGTGACTTTATAAAATATGAATTTCCTTTTGCATCTCCTTTTCCCAGGAGCTATTATATAGCTGCTTGGTCACTTGGATTCTCCTTTTAGCCTCTCCATGTTTTTTATCCAGAACCAAAAAAGGTTACCACCATTGTAATACTTTCTTTTAAACAGTTTTTTAAACTGGGGTTTCATTTACTTAAATATAAGAGAAACTTTGTTTATCAAATGCTCAGAAATGACATGAAACCTTTCCTGTACACTGACTGATATGCTTACATGCATAGTGACCCCTCCCCCTAAAAAATTTCATTCTGAGCTGGGAAAAATCCTGGATGAGATCAGTTCTGCGACCAGTCAAACCTGATCAAATTTGAGAAATGCTGTTCTCAGAACGCAAACGTCCCACGCAGTGCAAAGTCTGTGTGATGTCTGATGGAGCCCACTTGAGAAATGGAACAGGTTGTAGTGTGCTGAATTCACAGTGAGTGAGTGTTCGTCCTGCCATCCGAATGCTCTCAGGATCCCTGACATAAACCTAATGGAGTATTTCCAAACGTATCTGAAGCTGACTGGCTCCTGTTCTGTGAGCCACATGTGAAAAAGGCCAACTTCGGACAATGTCCTGACCATAGACTGTACATATAAGATGGATATAGTCGGTGTGACATCATCCTTTGATTTATGAACTCTGCATTTTAAAGCCTCCACTTTACCTTAATGGTGGCTGCTGTCTTGTTTTTGGTTGTTTTTTAGCCAGAAGTTACCATATTTGGGCAAGAGGGTGGTTATCAGCTAATGCTTGGTTAGCAACCTGCAACCATAGACTGTATGGATTCATCACACAGACACAGATGGCTGCTAATTAGTGCTAAGTAACATCCAAATAAAATGATAGACTTTCACTCACCAAAACTGGAGCACAGACTTCTTGAATGCTCTTTTAATACAATTAACTGCACAGCAAGCCATATTATTTGCCAGATAATTGCATTAAAAATGCTCCAAAAAGAACAGCACAAACACTGTCTAGAGGTCCAGTTCACCAGCTGAGGTGACACTTAGCAGACAGCTAGCAGCTACAGCTGCCTGTGGTCCTGAGATGAATTCTCCACACATTTGCCACAGCTCGTGTGGAAAACAGCTTAAGAAAAGCTAAAAACAAACTTGAGCTATAATGAATCAACCGGAACTGAAACTATCTTCATCTGACATGACACTAGCAGGGTAATGGTGTATGGATCTTGTCATGGAAAGGGGGAAGTAAAACAAACAGTAGAAATGATAGATGGACAGAGTGAGTTACACAGAGACACATGCTTGCAGATACTATACACAGACAGCCTAGTGAGAATACATTACCTTCAGCAGGGAGAAACAGTACTGGATCTTTCTCATGTCTGGTCCCAATGACAGCATCACGTCTGGATCAGGATCATCCAGAAAGGCCTTGACGAGCTCTTCCAACCTAAACACACACACATAAACACACAGAGACTTTGTAACCAGTGCCACACTCCCTGTTATATTCCTTCTCACTCAGGCACTCAAACAGTTAAGATGTACATTTGAGTAGTTTAAAAT
This sequence comes from Paratilapia polleni, assembly GCA_015106735.1. NCBI lineage: Eukaryota > Metazoa > Chordata > Actinopteri > Cichliformes > Cichlidae > Paratilapia > Paratilapia polleni. Next base: position 7,215 of record VUQI01039359.1, on the reverse strand, counting down.
ATGGGTCTGGTCAGAGAAAACTATTTACTTAAACTTGTGTTTCAGCTCCACTGGGCTGGCCTGTTGATAAACTATCACTAAACGATAGTCCAAACATTAGTTCTTCAAGATCTGGAAGCAACCACTGGAAAAGAGCAGGAGGCAAGCATCCAGACGAATCCAATGTAGGCACGACAGTGTGCGGTTTTTATTTTCTGTTCAACATAGGAACACACAAGGTTTACATGATGAAGGACTTAAAACAAACGCAGCGGTCCTGTTTCAGGGTCCTGTGAGACATCAGTGGTTTCATGAACCTGAAGAACACCCTTTGATACCATGTACAATATTTCATAAGAGGAAAAACAACATCATCTATCAAACACCAGAATCTGAAAGTTTCCAAGAAGTTGCTCCAACGTGTGTAGTGATCCGTTATCAAACAAGTGTAGCAAACTAACATTGCTTTTAAAATTATTTACTTTGACCTTAGCTTGTATAGAAGTGGACTGACACAGAGAACAGTGATAGTCTTCAGGAAACATAAAAAACCCAGCATGCCTGAGGATGTATGTGCGTTTGGAACTGTGACAACAAATAACCCAGGATATGTGCAATCAATCAGTGCAGAAGATGACTCGGGGCATAAACTGGAGAGGAAACGGCAACAAAAAAAAAACTCAGCATATCCAGCAAATGTGGTCACAACAGACATCATTAAAGGTTCCCAGTGTGAATTTAAACACAAACACAGGCAAATCGAGGATAATCACCCGGGTAGAGAGGACGTAATAAAACGGGCGAACTGAGGTGACCAAGGCATGGGAAATGCATCAGCATTGAGGGGCAATCTGCCAGATGCTCCATGAAACCTCTGGCCCTGCCTCACTGCCTGGGTCGCTCTGCCACTTTAGTATAACGGCAGAAATAAAGAAGTCCTGGGAAACTCCATGAGATCTGGTTAAGCCGCAGTGAGTGAGACTTCAACTCAGCACCAATGCAAAGCCGACACAATAAGTTATATAGGCACTTTAGGCAAACCTCAAATACTTATAAATCACCAGACATATTTCCTTAGGAATCTGTGGGTTTGAGATTTGCAAATACAAATTACAGTCCATAAAATATGCTCTTTTTCTCTGGGTCTGAGGATCACCAACATAGCACTCTCTAGGCCTGAAAAATTAAGCAAACACTTAAGTGAAAAACCTGCAGTTCCTCTAATGTCCACTTGAGGTTAGCCCCAAAAGTGAGTCAATCCCCATAGATTCCCATTTTAAAAACTTTACAACAACTTTACAGCAGAAATAAACATGTTACACCCTGGTATAAAAAAACCCAGTTTTGGTCTCTGTATGATACCCCCCGTATACGATAACGATACTGGGGGTAACTTCTTTATAACTCACCTGTTTAAATGGTATTAAAGCTTAAAGTTTGCATTATGAGGGGCGTGGCATAATTCATTAACAGGTGGATGTCAACACAGGCAGCTGTAGCTTCTTGCTCTCTATTAGATTTCACCTTAGTCACTGAACTGGACCTGTTGTTGGTGCCTTTTGGAGCCAATGCAATTATCTGACAAATAATATGGCTTGCCGTGCAGTTAATTGTACTAACATAATTGATGAGTTAAATTCTAGGATTTTGTTAGTCTGTTACTTGTCACTAATTCGCAGGTCTTTGGGTGCAGCTTGTTAACCAAGCATTACCTGATAACTTAGTAATCCACTCTCTTGTCCAAATATGGTCACTTCTGACTGTGTGACGTACCCATTTGATAATCAAACAAACTTGATAACTTAGCACTTATCACCTTCACCTTATCACACCTTCTGATTTAAATATGGCATCTTCTGGCCTAAAAAAACAACATGATGGCAGCCATAAAGCTCAAATTTAGCAAGCAAATCAATACATGACTTCACAGTGGCTACTTTCATCTTTTATGTACAGTCTGACTGGCACACATACACATGAAGAATTGTGGCAAAACACAATTATTTGAGTTCCTCTACATACTTATTTAACTCAGGACTTGTTTGTTACCTCCCCTCATCTGCACATCTGGAGATCTTAGTTATGCTGACTGACAGACTGGATTGAAAAGATGAGGAATTAAGGAAGTAGAGGTGACGTACTTCTGGATCTCCTCTGCAGTTAGTTGGTCATCTCTCTGCTCTCCAGTCACCATGGCCAGCTCCTCCTTTAGTGACAGGATCTCCATTTTCAAACGTGCTATCAGCTGAAATACACACAGATACACACAAAAAGCAGGGTTTAATGCACACATTTGCAAGTACGGTACTACACAAAGACAGACGCTCACACACAAGCACGTGCAGACAGAAGTTGTCCAGCTGCTGCCAACTGATGAGACAATCCCGCTGAAAATGATCTTGCGGCTGATGTTGCTGATGCTTTCTGAGGTCAAACTTAAGTGATTCCAGACAAGTGGATACTCAAGGAAGAAAAACGCAGAAAGCAAAACATAAAATAGCATTAAACCTCTACAGTGGCTGTCTGTCCACACGTGTTTGGTAAGGACTCACTGAGCCAACGGGCTGCTGGCTGTCCGGGTCTGGTTACTCTATACATATAAAAAAGCAAAGTATCACACCAAACCCAGACACAGCTTCTTAAATAAGTACTCAGACAGCCAGGTTTTGGAAAAAATAGCTACAAGAAGAATACACATTAATGTTAAAAATCATATGACAGAGAGACGATATGACAGAACAAGAAAGTTGTTTTTATTTAGAGCATAAAGCGTCATTCCACTGATTTCCATTGTTTCTTTGTCTTTGTGAACCAAGGCTCCTACAGAGATATTTTCATTAAAAACACTCAATGACAAAAGATAAAAGAGAATTCACCAAAAACAACATTTACTCTCTGGAGATAAGAATGTGGCTCACTCTTTTGAAAGGCTCCATGCCTAAAGAGGTCAGTCTAAGTAGCCTCATGTCAGTCTAGGGGGGGATTAGCTGCCATCTGGCTACCTAACACGTAAAGGATTAGTCAGTCAGTGATCATAGATTCGTACACTGTTCCTCTCCTGGGATGGTGTCAGTTCAGCTTGGGTTACTGGTTTCATGAGTGTTTCAGTGCTCTATTAACTCTGCTTAACTCACTAAAGACGCCATGAGATGCTGGGGATCCTGGGGATGATGGTATGAGCAGACATGATTAGATTCATCATTTAGGGTCCTCTGCACCAATCACCCACAGAGACATTTTAAAGGGAAGTGCACCTCTTGTCCTTAAAGGGTCAGGCAGGTCAGGGAATTAGATCCCCATGAAGTGTGCAGAAAGTGAACAAATACTTGTCTGTTACTTCTTGCAAAACAAATCTTCTTTGTCAATAATAGTAAAGAAAAATTGCATTTTAAAATTTGCAGTACGCTCGTATCATTTTAACACCAACATACAGATGAACTGGTGATTATGTAATACTTTGATCAATAACAAATTAACATGAAATCATCATAATCAGTGTTTTTTCATCCTTTGTTACCGTCATGCTTCGGTTTAAAAATAAGTCGAAACACACATCATGTTTGTAGCTGTGTAATATTACAAACATTTCAGTTTTGATATAGTGCCAATTCACCACAACAGTTGCCTCAAGGTGCTTTATATTTTAAAGCAAAGACAGTACAATATTAGAGAGAGAACCCCAACAATCAGACAAACCCCTATGAGCAGCACTTGGCAACAGGGGAAAGGAAGAATTCCCTTTAAAAAGGAAGTGATCTCCAACAGAAACAGACTCAGGGAGGGGCAGCCATCTGGTGTGACCAGCTGAGGTTGCAGAAAATAGGTAAATAAGTTGTTTTTTTGTTTGTTTTTTTAACATTATTATCAAAATACAATAATAGTGGCTCCATTATTATTGTGAAAGGTTGCAGGTTTGACTGATCTCTCCAGCATGTCCTGGGTCTACCCCGGGGCCTCCTCCCAGTAGGACATGTCTGGAACACCTCACCCAACAGGCGCCCAGGAGGCATCCTTGTCAGATGCCCAAACCACCTCAACTGCGGCTCTACTCTGAGCCCCTCCCGAATGACTGAACTCCTCACCCTATCTCTAAGGGAGAGGCCAGCCACCCTTCGGAGAAAGCTCATTTCCGCTGCTTGTATCCACAATCTCATTCTTTCGGTCACTACCCACAGCTTGTGATTATAGGTGCGGGTAGGCACGTAGATCGACCGGTTAATCGACAGCTTCGCTTTCATGCTCAGGTCTCTCTTCACTACGACAGACCAGTGCAGTATCCGCATCACCCTAACCCGCTCCCCTCACTCGTGAACAAGACCCCAGTATACTTAAACTCCTCCACTTGGGGCAGCAACTTGTCCCTGACCCGGAGTGGGAATAATTATGATACCATAAATCTGAATTACAGTAACTTCAAAAACCCCCTGAAATGTCTAAAAGTACAACATGGCAGTCTGTTTCAGTCTGTTTCTGCTGCATGCTTTCTATTCTTTTATTCTCTACTGGCATTACGTTATACAGTAGGTGATTGAGACTGGATGATCTGATGGTGAAGGGGCCACTGCAGGCTAATCTATGCTTTAATCAAATGCGTGACAATGAAACTGGCAGCATGGAGAGACAGGAGGAGAGACTCAAGGAAGGCATGCTGCAGAACAAATAGGAAGCAGGACACTATGATAAATTGTGATGGGCAGTAGCATTTCTTGAACATGCCACATTTTAAGCTCAAATAATAACGATCATATTCCTCTCATTCAGGGGCAGCTGTGGTTCAGGAGGCAGAGCTGGTTGTCCGTAGAGAGGGTCCCAGGCTCCTCCAGTCCACATGTTGAAGTGTCCTTGGGCAAGATACTGAACTCTAAATTGCCCCAGATGCATCAGTGTGAGTGTGCTATGATACAGCTAATGCTGTATGAATGTGTGCATGAATATGGGTTGTACAGGTTTGTAATAGTGGAAGTTGTCTCCATGACAGCTAGTTAACTGAACAAATGTACCGTTTGCTGATATTAAAGCCATTTTTTGCATTAAATACCTATGTTCAGTTAAAGACCCCCTCATATTTAATCCTTTCGTGTTCTTGCAACAGACTTGTTCAGTGGGATTAAATCCCACATAATGAGCAAGAATTCAGAGGTGAGCCCAATCCTCATGTGCTTATCATAGCACTTAAACTTAAGGTGCTATGATAAACTTAAACTTAAGGTGCTATGATAAAACGTGGATACGGACAACAAAAATATACTGAATGACTGGCCCAATAACTTAGTATTTACACACTGGAAACCTGTTCAAAAACAGGAACCAGTCCCACAAGAGAAGAACAGAGACATGTAATTACATGTTAATGGTGGGGATAATAGGCCAACACCAAAGTCAATGGATCATGTAGTTAGTGAAATTAACCCAAACCCATTGTAATAAAAAATTTTCAGAAATCCCAAAATGAAACAACACACTAAACCGTCTAATAACACAAGTGGCAATTGTTCTTTTTCTTAAAAACTCCCTTACTTCAGTGTAAATCCTACTTAAATCCACTGAGCAAACGCAACAGAACATAGCAACTATGTGCAAGAGTCCCTCAGCAACACTCTTGACACAGAACTGCTAAAGAGCTTAAAGGTCAGAGAAAATTAAATCAAGGTCAAAGGTCAGATTAAGTGTCACCCTCAAACTGGAAAGCCAAACCATTCAGACACTCACACACAACTCGAGATGCTCCTGAGAAGAAACAGATCTGTTGTGTGTTTTTGGGAAGCTGTAACTTAGCTGTTTCACCCTCGATCATCCCACATCATCCTGCCCCTGTATTTATTGTATGCTCTAACACCAAACACCACATCTGACCACTCCTCACCAGAGCCGCTCCCTCTATCTCTTTTTTGGAGCTCGTGGTCTGATGTAATTCTTCCAGCTGCATCCCCAAAAGCTGACCACCAGTTGTTGGTCAGCAGAATCGTGCAGTCTATTTCAGAGTGCCAAGCCCACACTGGCACCACAGTTTCAGGGCAGGCCTCCATATACGCTCTGAATAAAAACTGACTCAGACCATGTGACTGATGATGTCAGCAAACCCTATGGAAACCCAACAACGCAAATCTGATGACAGAAGAAACATCCAGATGTTAATTTTCCCTCCCTCTCTCTCTACATGTATGTCTGTCACAGTCAACGTCCTGACAAACACAATTAACTTTGAAGCATTAAACAGCCCTAACTTTAAATTATACCTCCTCTTTTTGAAAACATACCCTCCATTCTGTGCACAAAACCACCCACAGTAAAGTGTAAGCACTGCAGTATAACCACAGGTTACACCTTAAAAATGCATATGCACAGTGTTTCACAGTATGCCACTCGAAAACATACTGCTATTATGGGGCCTCTTTTATAAAGGAAGATTAGGCATAGTTTCCCATTTCAGCTAAACATGGGCTAGGTTTTTATCCTCCACAACAAAATGAGAACACATGGGCTGTGTTCCTTGCATGGTATGGCACTACTTAGGTATTACGCACTAAAACAAGAAACACTGCACTAAACCAGTACACATCCATGATGCGAATCTCCCATTCCACCACATCCCAAAGGTGTTCTATTGGATTGTGATCTGGTGACTGTGGAGGTCATCTGAGTAAAGTGAACTCATTGTCATGTTCAAGAAACCAGTTTGAGGTGATTTGAGCTTTGTGAAATGACGCGTTATCCTGCTGGAAGCAGCCATCAGAAAATAGGTACTCAGTCAGATTTATATCCAGACTTTGACTAGACCACTACAAAACCTTCATTTTGTTTTTCTGAGTCATTCAGAGGTGGACTTGCTGGTGTGTTTTGGGTCATTGTCCTGCTGCATATCCCAAGTGCTCTTGAGCTTCAGGAAACAAACTGATGACCAGACATTCTCCTTCAGGATTTTCCTTTCATGGTTCCATCGATTACAGCAAGTCATCCAGGTGCTGAAGCAGCAAAGCAGACCCAGACCATCACACTACCACCACCATGTCTGACTGTTGGTATGATGCTCTTTTTATGAAATGCTGTGTTAGTTTTATGCCAGATGTAACAGGACGCAAACCTTCCAAAAAGTTCAACGTTTGTCTCATCGGTCCACAGAATATTTTCCCAAAAGTCTTGGGGATCATCAAGATGTTTTTTGGCAAACATGAGACGAGCCTTTGTGTTCTTTTTGGTCAGCAGTGGTTTTCTCCTTGGAACTCTCCCATGGATGCC
>VUQI01039357.1:2601-16699 GCA_015106735.1 Paratilapia polleni | reverse complement strand
GCCCTCCTGCACCAGTCCTGACCTCAACCTGATAGAACACCTTTGGGATGAATTAGAGAGGAGACTGTGAGCCAGGCCTTCTCGTCCAACATCAGTGTCTGACCTCACAAATGTGCTTCTGGAAGAATGGTCAAAAATTCCCATAAACACACTCCTAAACCTTGTGGAAAGCCTTCCCAGGAGAGTTCAAGCTGTTATAGCTGCAAAGGGTGGGCCAACATCATATTAAACCCTATGGATTAAGTCCCAGAAGGTTGATTCTGTTCATCTGGACGTAGCGTATTCTGTGGGAGAAACGTTGCGTCACTCATCTGAGTGACTTCCTCAACTGACTGAGGAATCAGTTGAGGAAGTCAGTTGGGATTTCCTTACCTGGATGATTGAGCATGCATCAAGAGACCTATAGATTAAGAATTGGATGTCAATCAAGTTCATATGTGTGTGACGGCAGACGAGTGAATACTTTTGGCAATATAGTGTGCAAACAATGCCAGTTTTCTGTTAATTGTCAGGAACAATTCATTAGTCTATTATTGATAAAAGAGGGTAATTAATGTTTATTCATGTGTAGTTCAAATAGTTAGCTGGCTATGATAAATTATACTTGTACGCTATTCCTCATGGATGAAGAACTATTTCATCTGCAATGTACTTTCCTTTTAGATTCCATTACTTGAGCATATCGCCACTACAACATGTCAGTTTAATTGATCGAGGTGCAGTTAATTATATACAGTGCCAGGAAGTGTCCCAAAAAATAGGCCTGGGATGACCTTCTTGCCCCTATTAGCCTTGCCTTAAAATCAATATGTGAAGTTGAGGGAATAAGGGGTTACTGCCATTGTTATAGGGCCTGTGAGGAAATGCAGCCAGAGATAAGTTGGGCTAAAGTTTCTATAAATTGCTTTGGGATTATTAAAAGGTTCTGGTGGGGGGCCTTTTGAGAACAATATTTTTGAGAAGGAGAAACAAGAGAGGAAAGTGAGAGGGAAAAGAAGAGTAAAAAGTGAAAGGAAGACCATGATAACATATCTTTGGATCTGCTGATAAGAGCACCCATCCCTTCCTTCCTTTATTCTGCTTAGACACCTAATTAAAGGACCTCAAAATAGAGGTGACCACACCTGGCCTGATTATAAAGTAAGGTTATTATTCTAGATTTCACATCAGGTAAAGACCAGGGAGAGGAATTATCCAGCATGCTAACTTTGGTCCTTTTTTATACTGTTTTTAAATGGCTCAGGAGGATTTTCTTTTCACTGAAGGTTCTCATTTAGCATAAAAGTCAATAGTTCATTCAAGTCTATTCATTTCATACAGCATCACACTGATTCTGTAATTATAACCTCAGAGAAAATAGGTTTGCCAGCATTTTTACTCCTTAAAATATCACTGTGCTTAATGGCTGACACAGGCATTAGATGGTGATTGGTAGGGCTGCACAATTAATCAAATTTTAATCTTGACCATGATTTTGGCTTCCCACAATTAAATGAACACTATCAAGCAATATTCAAAATGTGTGCTCCTCCAATAGAACGCAAAGCAAAAGCAAATCAAGCGCTCCCTAAATCAGCACCTGAACATGTGCCTGCATGAACCAATCACAGCTGTTCCCCGCACCGTGCAGCTTGAAGTTTCCTGGAATAATCTGGATGAGTAAAACTACATTAAAAGACAGATACACAACAAAAGTCAAATGTACTGCACAGCAGATGGTGAAGAGCTTGGCCCTCGAAGCAGATCATCATCTGTTATTTGGAAACACTTTGGATTTAAAGCAAGTGACGTTAACCAAGAAGAAATGATAAGCAAAGAGTTCTGTAGAGTTGTCTCCGCACCGTAAAGTAACACAACTAACTTATTCAACCATCTGAAAATGCACCACTAACTGCTGTGTAATCAAGGCCGGGAAAAACAATGTAATGAATGCTAATGTGGATTGTCCAACATCAACTCAGACATCCATAAAAGCGAGCCTGTGCAGCGCTTTGGCGTATCCATCCAGGTCACAAAGACGCACTGAAATCACCAACGCAGTCGCATTCCCTTTAGCCAAAGATAAGTGTCCAATAAACACCGTGAGTAATGAAGGCTTCAGAAAAATGGTCGACATACTGGACAAAAGATATGTTATCCCCTTGTGCAATTATTTTTCCAAAGTGGCAAAACCTGCATTGTATGCAAAACGTTGCAGGGGAAATAGAGAGGGATCCCATAGGCTTCGAGTTTTATTCACATCCATCACGCAGCTACAATGAATGAAGTGAAAGACTATACTTTGCTTTTAGGAGATGCACTTAGGTCAGGCGAATAAACACCTTATTTGTCTTCAACATTGTTTTAATTAGCAGGAATGTAGCACAGTGTAAAGATGAAAGCAGTGCCGTGCTGATTTCATTTTGTATTAAATTTTGGTACAGTTATTTTATTTATATTTTTTATTTTTCTTCTAAGAGATGCACTGAATTTAGGTGAATGAGGAGGACCAGTTTTGATTTGATGCAAAGATTTGTACATTAGCAGGAATGTTGCACCACGTGGATGTGAAAGCAGTGTTGTGTTTACGTTTACGTAAAAAGATTTTTGTCTCTAAAATAAATGAATAATTATGACAAATAATCGTGATCTCAATGTTGATCAAAATAATCGTGATTATCATTTTGGCCATAGTGGTGCAGCTATAGTGATTAGTATTCAAAAAGTGTGCTCCTTTCAAAGTCCTCCCCCTGCCACATACACATGAAAACACACAAGTAACCTGTGCTTTACTTTCCCCCTGTTCAGCGGCATCCATCATAGAAAGCATCACTCCATCTCCTGCATTTGCAATATTGCAACCATGGCAATCCTGGCATGTTATGCTGAAAGGGCTGAACAAGCATATTATGAGTCTAAATTAAAGTGTGATCACTGCAAGCAAAGTTGGAATCCGTGCTCTTAAGAGTTCAGCAAGCATGGGCATGGTAGTTAATGCGTTTCAGAGATGAAACTGTAAATTAAGCACCTGGCTAACTGAATCTGATAGCGGTTACTGATTAACGAAGAATTTGATGTATAATTTAAAATTTCATAATAATACACTTAGCCTTATGATAGGGATTTTTTCCTTTTTGTTTCAGCTAAGAAGGATGTGGCAGGACTTTATTTGACACCATCAGATTGGGTAATAAGTCTTTCCCAATGTCTGCTAACCCCTTAAGACCTAGGTGGTATTTTTACTTTTTATTTTATTTTATTTTATTTTTTTGGTTTGTTTATTTTGCATCCCAGGGCATCACATAATGCCTTTCTGTCAGATGCCACCTGCATTTCACCTTTACAAACAAGGTGTCATTTGGGAGTAGTCCTTGAAGCTGTCTGCAGCAATACTGGCTGCTTTAGAAAGCTACAAAATCCATGTAAGCTGATTGGAGAGGTAGCTGTTACAGTTTGGACCTTTGTGTTTTGCCTTTTGCTCTGATAATGCAAAGGGGTCGCTGCCTCTGGACTGGACCATAACATGGCAGCAGATTTTTTTAGACTCCAGTTGACATAACTCAACGTCCCTGTCCTGCAGGAAATCTGTCAAGGTGGAATAATCTGTCAAAATGTGGAAGTGAGAATTCAGAATCTAGTTCGTTATAAACTAATAGTTGTATTTGATACACTGTAAATATTGAGCACTTATTAAGGGTTAGATAACTGTTTTATGAGCTGGTTTAGGAGCTTAGCTTAGGGACTTGTCATTTGTTGGCCTTTTGCTTTCTTGTTAGGGAAAAGTACTGTTATTAACAAGCTTCTGTTTGTTGTTTTGGGTATTGTTCAGCTCTGAAGATATTTAAACTGCTGCTGAACCTTGATTACTACTGTGCGGCTGCTCTTTCTTGGGAGTAAGAAGAGTGGGGGGAGTCACACAATATGTTCTGTCTAGGTTTCCCCCAGACTGAGGACTTAACATTGTTTTGTTCCTTTTTTCAACTCACCGATTTCCTTTCTTTCCACTTGCTTTTTACTTTCGCCTTCACTCACTGGTAAGGTTTAGGAGCTGAAAGGTTCATGGTTAGGTTTAGATACCTAAAACTACTTGTTTCCCATAAGTAAATGATCATGGTTTGGGTCCAAACACGCACTTCACAATAGCAACCCTGCAGGTTGAAAAATGATGAGATGTGAGTGACAGACTCATTTTACTAATCCCAATACCTGGTGCATTAGCAGCACCTTTGACAAGGAATGAGAATGGTCTGGGAAGACATCCCCAAATTCAATCAGTAATAGTTACACATCTGTGAAGCCAAAATAAATCGTCTCTGGCCTGTGTGGATAGAAGACCATCGGAAACATTTAGGAATACAGCTTCACCAGTCAAAAATGAGATTTGAAAAATTCCAAATTACTATTATTTTTCATGTTATTTAATTAACTTTTTTTTGGTAAAGTTTTGTGACGATTTTAATTTGTGATCTAAAAGGTTGTATGCATATTTAAATTTGCTTCCCAAAATCTATAAGGCAGTGGACCTTATAAGCTGCACTGCTTAATATGGCTTTGTTGTAGCTGAGGATGGTGGGTAGTATGAGTAGGAAGGATGGAACAGCATACAGGCATTGATTTTTATTTCCAGAAAGGCTTCAAAAAGTGCAAAGATTTTTTTTTGTCAGTTTTATCTTGTAAGGTCCTAAGTGCAAACATAAACCATTATTCCACCTCCATTTTCCTCGAGAGTGAAAAACAGACAGATGTTCTATAACCTTTTATACCCTGTCACCTGCTTTCAGTGGCCAATCAAGGAGGCCCAGTGGAATTAGTGCCACTCTGAACCAGGTGGCATCAATTTGGAGCTAAAAATGACTTTACTGTACTTTGCAAACCTGAACAAGCAGGAAAAAAAGAACACCAGAGAAGAAGCTTTTCACAGGTTCATGGCTCAGATAGAGAGGCACTTTTATATTCACAGCTTACTGCACTTTACCAACTTTGACTTAAGGAATTACTAGAGTGGAGAAAATGAATCACAGTTACTTCAGTCACAAAGTTGAAAGTACTCCGCTTTTGGCATAAAAAACAGAGAATCTTGTCCTAAAGCTGTACTGTCATTAGTGGCTCGCATTGTTCTGTCCTGATATGACAACAGTTAATAAGGAATGACAATATCTGCTTGGGGATGGAGACGTCCTGATGTCATTGTGGAAAGCGGCAATGTCCTACTTTTCCTGTATTTTCAGCATGGAAATAAACACGTTGAGCACTTGAGGAGAGTCTTCCTTTGCTCTTGAGTACTCTCGGTTCTTGGTGACATGGGTTCTACAGGATGTTGCAAACCTTCCTTTGACATTCTGCTACATGTTGACATGATTGCATCACATTATTTCTGCAGATTTCTGAACTGCACATTCATGCTGCCAACCTCGCCTCCTACCATATCCCAAAGGTGTTTATTGGATTCAGATCTGATGATTAGAGAGGCCATTTAAGTCCGCTGAACTAATGTTCATAAGCCTAGCTGAGAGAACTGTTGCTTTGTGACATGGTATAATATTCTGCTGGATCCATGGATTAGAAAATGGTAAACTGTGGCCATAAAGGGATGCACATGTCAGAACAAGATTCCCAGAAATTTGGATTCTGTTTGTTGTGGTAGCAGTATTTCTTCAAGCACATGTGCCTGCTGAATAATACCATTTATAAGGTGCACCTCTGCAATTATTTGCTCAGTACTATGTGACAAATTACAATCAACAATAAAATCAGCTGCTGTTCCACTGATTCCCTTGTCTCACGATCAAATGGACTCCAACTGTGACCTCTTGGACTCCAACTGGTAGTCCTCATTCTGCTGTGCTGCCTTGTTGAGCTTGGCATAACACCACATGAACCAGTTCTCTAACTGATGCATGTTCTGGTTAAAGTTAAACTCCCATTTGCAGCTGATGTTAGGTGCAGAGGAAGGATCACCATTGGCAGCCGCAGTCTAAGACAATGGAATGTGATTCCGTCCAACAGCAGGATGAGAGACTCATTGGAGAAGCAGCTGAATTATAGACCACCAATTCAGCCAGCAAGCCAGCCAGTAGCAAACATGAGACAGGAAGAGCCTGGGCAAGCTATAGTAGGTAGCAATTTCAAAATAAGAGTGAACAGACTGTCTAGTAGTAAATCAATCAGATATATTTTGGCAGCATCAATAGACCTAGAGGGCCTGCCCAAGTAAAGTCTATGGCAACAGTACTCACACACATTGTGGCATTCAAAAGATCATTGAATCATATTAAGAAGAACCCCCCATCACATCCACTCACCACTTCCACCACCCCAGCTCCCTCGACAAACCATCACATCACCAGCAGAAGAAGCCTGGACTGCCGATACAAGAATGTTTGACTCCTTGGTTTCATGCTGTTGACATAAACATTCTTCAGCCGTCCATCTGCAGCCTCACCATGAAACAGACATTTTCTGATGATCTCCAGACTTTAACTATACAGTTTTGGTGAGCCTGTGGCCACTGCAGCCTCAGATTTCTGTTTTTAACTAACAGGAGTGAAAGCCCACAAGGTCTTCTGCTGTTGTAGTCCAAAATGCCCTCCTGCCAGGCTGGAGGTGTTATTCATGCTAAGATCCTTTTATCTTCGGTACAGTTGTAAAGAGTAGTTATGTGAGTTACTACTCTGTTCCAATCAGTCTGTCCATTCCAGTCCCAGGAGATCAACAGTGTCAAAGATACTCAAACCAGCCACGTCAGTGGTATGACTTATTTTTTCTTTAATGTGAACATTCACTAAAGATCTTTATCTATATGCAAAATTGTATGCATTGCACTGCTGCCACATGATTGGCTGATTTAAGCATAAGCTAGTGTACAGCTAGGTGTAGCTTCAAAGTGCTCAGTGAGTGTGAACTCTGCCAATATGGCTGTTACACTTAAACATATAAAGTTGAGGCTTTTACTGCATATATGTAACAGCTATATTAAAAAGACTTATATTTCACTGAAAATCCATCCTCAGTCATTGTTTTTTTTTTCCATACTTATGTATTTATTTTCTGTATTTATATTTTTGAGAGCTTTTATTTTCTTTGCGTGACCTTTGATTCCCATGAATGTCACTCCCTGTATTTTCTTGCTATTCTCCTCAGTGGGCTAGAGGCCCTGCTGGGGAGAGGTGAGTTTATACTAGTACTCCTGGCTACAGAGTGGTTAAACACAGTAGAAATGCTACAAAGCGAATCAAACCTTGCTTGTTACACTCATAGACTTTGTCTTACGGTGTCGTTAGATGTTTTTTAGCATGAGCTGTTGTTTTTCTGTCGAGCGCAGCACTTTATTGTACCGTGCTACTTTGGCGAGCTTAAGCTAGGCTGCAGGAGCATGCAGCAGGTGGTTTCTCGTGCGGTTTGCTATTCTTCTCTCTCTCTCCTCTTAAAGGTGTGCATGTCAAAGCCCAGTCACATGAAGTTGCTGTACTGAGTTTATTTTTATTTAAACAGGTATGTGAGCTCCGTCTTTGGTTTTATGTCATGTATATTTGTTTTATTTTTGTTGTTTTGTTATTTGATGATTAGATGTATATACTGCAGGCTATTGTCAATGCTTTTCATATATGTTTGCAGCTGTGCAAACATTTTTGTGTGCATTGTGGAGACCAGTGTTAAATCTCTGGTCAGAATTTTGTACCTTAAACTCTCAACATCCACCAGGTCACCAGCGATCGCTGTAGGGGTGGGATTAGGGGTATGGTAGGATTTTGTTTTAGCCACATTCTAAATAGGAAAGTTTGTGGAAACTAAAAGATGTTACCTTTCAAATGAAGCCTTATAAATTCGTTTTGAGAGTATGTGGTTTTTGTTAATAGTTTTTCCATGTGGGTTTTCCAAACAGGCAAAATTCTATAAGAAGGGGTGAACATTAACCTAACCCTAAACCTAGAGTGGTCGCCAGTGAACTGGTCGATGTTCAGAGAATAATGTAACAGTACAAAAACTGAGCTTTCAAAAAAAGGTGCTAAATTAAGTACATGGTATTAGTATTCATTCATACACTGGCATGTTTATATCACGTCTCTTGTCTTACTGATTAACGTTATCTATTTATCCATCTTATATCTGCACCCATGGCCACCAGGGAGAACTAAGGCAGGTGTGATCCAGAACCTTCTTGATGTAGGTTGAGAGTGCTAACCTCTGCATCAACATGCTGCTAACATACAGAATGAAACTTATCTTATTGTAATAAATTCTTTTTATACTGTACAATTTAAAAATACAGTTAAAAAAAAGAGTAAAACTTTATAGTCTACTGGTAAATGTAATATTTTGCCTAATATCCTCTTGTATTTGGCCAAATACAGATTATCTCCTGATATTGCACCTCTCAAGGTACACACAGTTACCTTGAGGTCCAGTTATTAGCCCTGTATAGGGGGTACATTTGTGAACTTTGTACCTTTAGTGACAAAAATCAGCTTTTATTATCCCCCTATTTCTAAGTGTGTATGTGTGTTAAAATAAAGTGGAGAAATAAAGAGCTTCTAAACTTTAAACTGCTTTGACTTCCTTAAGGCTGGGATTGCCAGTTTATATAGGATTGTGAGTATATAGATATCTCGGCAGGCCTGGGTGGATTAAGACAGCAAAGGAGACGATTTGATGAGAGGAGAAAGATGAAGTGAGTGCATTAGAAATTCTGATTGACGAACAAAACACATTTGCCTGCCATCAGTGCCCCTGCTGCTCATTTCTCTTCAAACTGAAAATAATAAATTTCCATTTATGTTTTCTTCCTTCTTTGGCACGACTTTTTCTTTTTCCCTTTTCACCAATTTTTCTGTTGCTTGCTACATTCCATCTTACTATCCTCTCTCCTTACTCTCACTTGACATCCTGCATCCTTTCTTCTTTTGTGAATTCAAGCTTTTTTTTCCCTACCTTCACTGTCTCCTCCTTTCAGTTCTCTCGGGGATTATCTGAACCCTAGTGTCCTGCAGCTCTTTCTCTAAGTAGCCTCATAGCTGCTACAATGCCTCAGCTTTAATGTCTGGATGGATGGATGGATGGATGGATGGGAAAGCAAATTCTTTCTGCTCATGCTGAGGCCACTGTTAGATTCTCCTCCTTGCTGCATCGCTGCATCACAACAGAAAAGGAATGCAATGTTCTTTGCTCTCTTCTTTCCACTTCTCTTCCTCTCTTATCCTCACTCTCTAAGTACAGATTATTGGGCTATGTAGAAAAAGAAGTACTCCTAGGGTTTGCCCTTCAACCTCCCTCATCTGTTCTATAAAGTCTCTTTCCATGTGATCTCTTCATCCATCACAACCTCCTTCTACTGTGATTCCTCCTCTTTTTTTTCATCTGCTCCCTACAACTCACCACAGACTGGGATGTACACGTTAAAAGACCTGAGGAAGACTTTTATTTCCACTATTAATGGCAGTCCATCGTCTTTCCACTCTTTCCCCCACAGACATCCACCACCTAATAGTCCAAACCTTTGGGCTTGCAAAGGTCAACATCCATAAAGCGGGTGCTGCTGCAGGGGACTTCTGGTGCAGCAGGGGTGGGGGTGTGTGTTTGTGTGAATTTCCAGATGATTCCCAGGATGTAGTCGTGATGATTTGTGCAGAGCTCCAACACAAAGCTCTTGTGACTGACATCAAACTGATCAGATGCAGTGCAGGGAAGGCTGCTTTGAAACTGACATACCACTTACTTCGCACTAAAGTAAGGTGAACTACAACAAATTTGGCATCAAATTACAGTTTAACGTCAACTGAGTCTCTCTGGCTTTCTTTACATCATATTCTGTGCGTCTACAAAAAACTGGTGCAACGTTTTATCTGTTGAATTCATTTCCTCATGCATATAAATTAGACATGTCTGATAGCTGAGCCCATAAGGGGTAAAATAGTCTAATAATGCATACATTGGTGTTCTGCCTCTGGCACATGGAGTGTAATCAATCTTGGAAAGTGTAACTTGTAGAGAACCGCAGACACAGTAGAGATTTGGGGTAATATGCCCTGACAGAACATATTTCTAATAGTTAACTTAGAAGATTGGGCCTTGCTACAAATAGCGCTGTGCAAAGGGGCACCACTGCTGAAGTGCCCCACAGAGCATCAGTTCATGATTAAACTTATTTGCTTTTATTTTTCTATTTTAGAAATTATTTTACTGTGTGTTTTATTAGTTTTTGTTAATCTTGTAGCCTCCTCCTGGGATTGGTCAGTTTTTGGTTTTTTTGGTTGTAACAGGAGTACTCTCTGCTGGGTTCCTGCAGACTTGAGGGGTGAACAAATCTGATCGTTGGAAGTAATTGTGACCTATTTACTCTCACTCATATAAAGAATTTAAAAAACATGTTCATTAAGACAAATGCAAGAAATCTACAGTGCAGTTTAAGCCTGTTATTGTTGTGTTGTGTTGTGTGTTTTTTCCACAAAACTGTGTTTGTGTAGTCAGTGTGGGAGGAAGGACAGATCTATTTACATTTTTAAAAAATGATTCCACCTGCTGAAAATACCAAAAACGCTAAGGAGCTGGAATGGCCATAGATTGTACGTAAAAGAGGAACATATCCACCATGGCACCATCCATAGACTACAATTTAATAAAAAACAATATTTACTTATTCTGTTTGCCTAGCGGTTAGGGTTTGAGTTGGGGTCGTCACTGATGATGACTTAGACTTCGGAGAGTTAAACACTGAGGAATTACGGCCATTTAATGCATAGTGTCCCATTTTGCTTTGGGGCGGTTGTGGCTCAGGAGGTAGAATGGGTGTGTGTGAATTTTAAATAAAAAGTACTGAGGCACAGAAAAAAAAGCACTTGTATGTGTGTGTGACTGGATGAATGATACTAGTAGTAGAAAGCACTTTGAGTGCTCACTTAGAGTAGAAAAGCACTATATAAGTACCAGTCCATTTACTTTAAGAGGCTTAAAAGTAATTGGACAAATGACTGACAAGACGTTTCATGGCCAAGTGAGGCCTGTTCCCTCACTATTCCATCACAGATTAAGCTGATAAAAGATCTGGAGTTGATTACAAGTGTTGAACTTGCATTTGGTAGCTTTTCATTGGAATTTTCAATATGAGGTCCAAAGAGATGTTGATGCAAGTAAAATAAAGTAAAAACCAAAATAAACCTTCCATCCATCCATCCATTTTCTTCTGCTATCCCAGTTGCCATAGGGTGAGAGGCTGGGTGCACCCTGGACAGGTTGCCAGTCTGTTGCAGGGCTAACCAAAATAAACCTATCAGAGAGAAAGCGAAACCATTAGAAGTGGCCAAATCAACAATTCTTAAAAAGAATTAAAACACTGGACAGCTCTGCAACACCAACACTATCATTATCAAAGTCTACGAGTCAAGAGATGCCTTGATGCATGTATATACAGAAGGTTTACCCTAAGGTGCAAACCACTGGTTACACTGAAGTAAAGTAAAGTCAGATTAGATTTTGCCAGAAAACATCTAAAAGAGTTGCCCAGTTCTTGAAAAAAAAGGAAAAAAAGATCTTTGGACAGATGAAACCAAGATTAACATGTAATAATAATAATGGGAAGAGAAAAGTACGGAGAAGGAAAGGAACAGCTAATCATTAGAAAGCATACCACATTATCTGTCAAACATGGTGGAGGCAATATTGTGGTATGGGCATGTGTGGCTGCCAGTGGAACCGGATCACTAGTGTTTATTAATGATGTAGCTGCTGACAGAAGTAAATGGTAAATGGACTGGTACTTATATAGGGCTTTTTTACTCAGTTTTGAGTACTCAAAGCGCTTCATACTACATGCCACATTCACCCACTCATACACACATTCATACAGCACTTTTATCTATCCCATCTTAAGTAGTACCAGAAGTAGCAGGATGAATTCGGAAGTGTACAGGGCTATACTCTGCTCAGATTCAGCCAAATTCTGCAAAACTGATCAGACAGCACTTCACAATGCAAATGGACAATGACCTAAAGCATACTGCAAAAGCAATAAGAAAAGCAAGATTAAATTTCTCAAGGCAAAGAAATGAAATATTCTTCAATGGCCAAGTGAATCATCTGATCTCGATCCAATACAGAACGATTTTCAGTTACTGAAGACAAAACTGAAGCCAGAAGGGCCCACAAATAAGCAGCAACTGAAGGTGGTTGCTGTAAAGGCCTGGGAGAACATCTCAAGGCTAGAAACACAGCGTTTGGTGATGTCCATGGGTTCTAGACTTTTGACTAGTCTTTTCACCCAAGTATTAAAAACAATGCTTATATTTAATGTTATGTTAGTTTGTCCAATTACTTTTGAGTCTCTGAAAATGGGGGACTATGTATAAAAATGGCTGTAATTCCTGAGCAGTTAATGAAATACTTTTGGTAAAGCCCTTGAATTAAAGCTGAAACTCTGCACTTCAGTTACATGTTGATTGTTTGATTTCAAATCCACCATAGTGGTGTACAGAGGCCAAATTACAAAACGTGTCATTGTCCAAAAACCTATGGAGCTAACTATATTTAGCTAACAGCTAGCTAGTTTTTTGTTGTTGTTGTCAATTGTTTGTTTGTTTGTTTGTTTCAGGCAAGAACATCAAACAACACATGTTCTTGCATGTTAAACTATTATCTTCACTATAGAAGAATTTAGTATTGTGTGTCGTCAGAGGCATGACAAGTCACAAAATGCGGTAGCTAGGGCAAATGTTGTGAATGAGGGTTTTTGGAACATTCACCTGCTTGTTTTCCAAAATATGTTCAGCAAACACAAAGCCCTTGTGATTCTTGTGAGGATTTGGGACACCTGGCTGGTTCTTTTTGTTATGCTGAGTAATAGTATGCGCAAAGCATACCATTTTTGGACATAGACCAGCTCCAAAGGACCACATTGACAATATTTCTTGCATTATTGGCTAACGCTGACACTAGTCCCAGGCCTCAGCAATTTCTTTTTTTTCTTCTTCTCTAATTTCTTACTGTTGTGGGACACCACTATTAAGAACCCTCTGTAGCGCTGGACATCTGTCCAGGTGGTAAGGTGTTGCAGTTGGGAATTTTTGAGCAAGTGCAGCTTGCACTCATTTGTACAGGAAAGGCACAACAAAAATGAACATGTAAAGGCACTCTGTAGCAGGGCTTCAGCAACCTGTAATAAATAATACAATGTCTACAGTGATTAAAAAAAATCTATATAACACATTACAATTGCAGGAAAATATCCTGAAAGTAGATAAAGAGAATCCAGTTAAACAAGTGAAATAAAACTATTTGTCTTGGTTGATGATTTATTGAGGAAAGATATTCAAAAGTAAATTCCAGACTTTGTAAATAGCCTCCTTTTTAATTCAGCAGTTTTTTAATAAAGGGTGTACTTAATGTTCAGAGTGTATGCATATTAAATCTTTACACCATGTTTTGCTGAAGTTATAGGGTTATTTTGTATTGTGCAAAGTCACTGAAAACAAACTGAGCAATAGTAGTTACTGGTAATTAAAAGTGTGAGTATAGTGGACACCTTAAACAACTGCAGACTATACTGGGTAGCATACAGGCTGTTGTGGTACAGTTTGCAGTAATGTATTGTTCGAGTGGTGCCTGTTGTATCCAAGTGTTAGACTAGGGCAAAGGTCACACTCATAAATTTGAATCTAAGCTGGTGACACAACCAAATTTTTATATGGGCTTTATTCTGGATAGGGGTTAGAAAGTAGCCATGATAGGTTATGTAACATCTGCTAATATATAATGGAGAATGCAGTTGGCTAAGTCCACAAAGAGCAGTAAACCTCAGAGCAGCAGCTCAGATCAGCTGAAAAAGCTAAATCTGTTGGTTCTAAAAATACACATCAATTTGGATGTTATTTTGAGAAAAATTAATTCTTCTCTGCTGCACCACTACACAGGATCTTAGGGTTCCCCCACCTGCCGAATCCCACTTTAGGCCCTGCATATATCTTAGACACGTCAGTGCACAAGGAACAGTCAAATCCATTTTCTTTGATGTTTTTCCAGTGTCACATAAACCTACAGACACACACACACACAAAAAAGTTAGTAAGGTTACTAATGACCTTCTTATGGCCTCTGACAGTGGACTCCTCTCTGTGCTTGTCCTGTTAGACCT